>JAVXUL010027123.1:0-11593 GCA_035590515.1 Trichilia minutiflora
ATATAATTCTGATTTGCTCGGTTTAGATTATTTGTCTCACAAATAATCAACTTGTGATTGAATAATCATGTTCTTCTTGCACAAGTAGATTATAGTTATTCGACCCTATGATTACTAGTTTGATTATTATCACTTATCTAATAAGTGATAGTATAATAGGTTCGATTTTATTATTTGACACTCAAATAAACAATTTATTTTGATCGGCTCAAGATTACTTATCGAACAAGTAACATAATTGCTTAAATAATTAGACTAACTTGTAATGTACTCATTTTAAAAGTCAACAAACATTGATAAGCGATTTTATCACTCATCTTTTCTCATAATTTTGTGCTTAGTTAAGTTATTTTCGAGTATAATTTAATTTTTTTTTAGGTTTATTTTGTGCAGGTCCTCGTGGTTCAAGTTGTTAAGAATGAGCTAAATTTGAAATATTTTAGACAAACTGAGAAGAAAAGAATGCAAAGACAGTAAAGTTTGAAGATGAACAGTGAGAAAAGTACCCTCGTTGCAGCGAGCGAGTGAAAGCTTCGCTGCAACAAGAATTGTTTATTTGCTGCAGCGAGAAGTCGCAGAATGAAGTTGCCCTACGACTCAACTATAAAAACGGCTGTTATTAAGAATTAAAGGAGGATATTTTGAGAAAAGAACAGAGCTACCAAACAAGACTTGGAGACGATTACAAACACTAAGTTCAAAAGGGAACGAGATTGAAGATCAAGGGAGAAAGATCAAAGACTATGAGTGTTCATCATTATGAGTTCATCTTTTCTTTTCTTGTTCTTAATTCTTGAATATGTGTTGGAATCTGAATTGTATTAAATTATTTGTTATGGTTGGCTAATTTACTCAGTGCTTAAGGATGTAACGAACCCGTAGTAATTTATGTTTTGCACTTGATAATATTAAAGAACTTGGATTATCTATTTATGCCCCTAGTTTGAATGTTTGGTTTAATTAATCATTAAACTCATCTGTTGGATGCATGAACGAAACTTGATGAAGTATGTTTATTGTATTAGATTAAGGAGGCATAACCTAGTTATCAATTGATCGAAAGAATAATTGAGTATTAGGTAACATTAATAGGATGTTCTTAATGCATATTTGTCATGTTTAAGTTTAATAGAGATATTAGCTTGAATAGTGAAATATGAGATTTTATTGAGATTCGAAAGATGAAATAAAATTAACTTAGGTCCTAGTTAATAGAAAATTCGTGTTCGTTGATAGTAATCAAGTGTAAGCATAATTACTTGGGTGTAGTTACATACCTTAAGCATGTTTTACTCATATTTTTCTTTAAATTGACTTAGTAATTTTAATTGCTAGTTTTCTTTAAGTTTAGTATAGAAGTTAGTTGTGTTTCCTTAATACATTCACGTCATTAGCTCGCAGTAATTACTTAGAACATTTACATTCCTCGTAGGTTCGATAACTTAACATTGATTTGTTCTAAATTACAATTTACACACCGTGCGCTTACGGTTATTAATGTGCATTATAGAAAAGTATTAACAAACATATGTCATAAAAATTTTCAAACCAATGATTAAAGTATTTGTTTTCATAAAACAAATATATAAAAGTGATTTTTGGTTGGTTAAGTCAATAAAATGTCAAACATTTTATGATTTTATCCATGCTCATACGGCAAACAAAGAGAAAAAATAAAAACCATAGAATTTTAAATGCTTTTGTCAATAATTGTTTAAGTATATTTGACCAATCTTTAGCCAAACAACCCAAAGAGACCAAAACAATGAATTTTTTTTGAAAATTTTGTCAATTTCTTCTTACTATATTCGTCCATTTAGTAAAGGAAGCAATAAATGTTTTTGACAAAAAACATTTAATTTGCATTTGTATCCAACCTTGACAATTTTCTTTAAAAATTGATTTTGTTGACTTATAAATGCATAAATGACTAATATTTTTATTAATGCATATATTTTCACAAAATATATACTAATATATTTATTAATGCATTATTAACCCATTTAATTAATTCATCATATGAATTAATATTTATCTAGGCATATGATGACAATTAGCCATTAATTATCATTCATTTCCTAAATTGCCACGCATCTTAAAGCAACCTAAATATTCATCATTTAATATAAGTAACAATGAATTACACAAATAATAAATATTTCAATACCATTAGGCATTAATCCTATTAACCCTAAATCATTAATATATGTTTAACAATTAAACATACATAATTAATGAAAATTACATCTTATACATGAATTAATCAACATAGCCGAACCATATAAACCATTAACAATTATTATACACACATAATTAACATTTAATGGCAAGTATTAATAACCATTACACAAGCTTAACAATTAAGCATTCATTAAACAATAATACATAACATTTATGCTTTTCTTTCTTAATGGCCGAATCTTCAAAGATTGTATAACATATTCATAATAATTATACTCGTGCAAAATGATGTATTCATGGCAAAAGACCACAAAACACAACCATGGCATATAAAGAAACCAAGTTGACCGAATGTTTCACCAAGCATTTTTCAAGTTTCCTTTATTTTCATCTCATGAAATAAACAATCACATGATATTATCAACATCTCATACTTTAAATAACGTTATAAAAATGACAAAACAATGAACTATTTATTGTCTTCTCCGTTTAAGAAACTTTGGCTCCATGAACCTTTGTTTTGCCATTATGCTTCCATAAGCATTATCAACCACAACCAAGCTATCATTAACATAAACCAAGTTTATAATCATGCTTTTAACACCTTAACAAAGCTCTAATACCATTTTGAAGGTGTAGACGAGGATTAAAAATTTTTTTGATCTTAGGTTTAGCATGCTATGAGCTTGTTTAACACATAAATAATGAAACTAAGGTTGTATGACTAACCTTTAGCCTTGCTTGATGGAGAAAATGAGCTTGAAACTTATCAAGCCTCCAAGATCAAACAACCTGCCCCTCGATTCTTCTTGATTGTGAGTTATAGAGAGATATGAAACTTGATTACTTTGTTTGTCATTTTTTTTTTGCAAAAATGAAAACACTTAATGCTAAATGACAAAATTACTTGTATTTATACTATCACCAAATTTACTAAAATATCCAAGACAATATAAATAAATCCATGGATGTCCCAAGCTTGTCCAACAAGCCTTCTAATAGTAAAAATAATAAAATAACAGTTTGCCCTTCATTAAACAATTTAATACCAAACTTTTTCTAAAATCGATCAAACCAACTTTGACCAACTTTAATTAATTCCATTTATATTCTAAAATGTTTATGGAATATTATAACTTACTTTTAGTTATAATTAAGTTAATTTTTCAAACTTCCAAAACCGGTAAACTAATTAATATGTAAACAATTTATAATATTTGGCCCTTTTGTTGTCATCGAGAGTGCTAGCTCTCTTAGCAGACAACAAATAATATTCTCTCTCATATATAAAAGAAAACGAATGACTTTTGATTTTGATCTCTTTGGTTCATTGTAGTATTAACCATGAGTCAAAATCGATTTCATCGATTCCGTTTCAAACTCTTCGAATGCTCAACGACTTTGGGTAACATCTAGCAATGTATTATAGTCTCTAAATCTTAATGAAGAAAATCTTCATCGAATCTATAAATCCTGATTCCAAGTACTGTGTAGGTAACATCCTCCGTCGTTTAATCCCGACTAAGTTAGAGCTCACAAAAAATCAAAACCCTAAACTCAGTATCTATCTTGGATTATCAATCATTACGTGTTGAACTTGTCACTACGAACTCTTTTGTATGACTTAGAAGTTTATTGGCCAAGGATATTAGGGTTTTAGCTATTTACTGATATCCAATCGAAAACCCACATTCAGATCGGGTAAAAAATAACTCGAATCTTGTATTTTGAGTCAAATAATTCCACATTGATAATAATCATATTTTTATATGAACAATGCATAATCAAACCATCTTCTTATACAAGACATGGTTAGTCTTGTACTTATACACCATATGAATCATGTGCATCTATATCAGATAACTATTATAACATCTCAGGTCAAAAGAGTACGTTGAACACTAGTACAATCAAATGATGAATCATTGACTGCATACATTCTGTGTGATTCATCATTTCTTTGATCACGCTCAAAAAATAGTTCTTTAACTATTAATCCACACTAATATCCTAATGACATAACTGTTATGCCACCCGCATTAATTTCATCTCATGATATTCATTGGATTTAGTGTGCTTACAGTGATATATCGATGCCTAGTCAATATCGCATATGTAGAGAGCAATTTAGATAATCGATTACCGAAACATTCATATATGTACTCAATTTATTAGTATGATAGAAAGACAAAGTAGTATACACATATGAGCAGAAACAATTTCTTTATTGATATACATATATAATATATATATTTAGCAATATAATAACATATACCTTAAAATTGACAATACAAATGGTTTCTAGGGCATACTATATTAATACTTAAGACCAATTTTGGTTTTCTTCTTCAAATTTGTTTTTTTCTATGAAATGACATCTTTATCCCTTTTGTCTTATCCTCTTCTTCTTTAACATGTAAAGGCAATATTTTAATTGTATAAGCCACTATATAAGCAGCCAAAAAGAGCGATTTTTCATTTTTTTTCCCTATTCTTCTTCTTTTCTTCGATCATTTTGTTCTTGCTATCGTTTTTACTCCTCTCTATTCTATCTAATTTTCTCATTTTTCCTATTGATTAAATTTGTTACTTCTCATTATAAATCATAATAAATTCACTCTCTTGATTATGTACAAGTTTTTTTTAATCAATTTGACCAAAAGATAGCTTGAAAGAGAGTTAGGATTTACTATTTATTGGGAAGAATTTTGTAATCGATGATGATTAAAGTGTTCTAAGGCTAAAATTAACACTTTGGTTGGATTCTTATCTTTATTTAAGTTTTAATTAGGTGATTTTAAAGAATTTAAGAATTTAAGTTTTTGTACGATTAAGGTTTACTATTTATATCTAAGAATTTTGTATAATTATGTTCAACTGAGTTAGAATTGATCGTATACGTGTTAGAATAAATCTATAGAATAGAGAATTGTAAGAAATTAGATTGGATTGCATTATAAATTCTATAGAATAGTTAATTAAGACACCAAATTTAGTTTGGATTGTTGATTACAAAGAACATATTGAGGATTAGGTATAATCATACATATAGGATTACATTGTTATCTTTTGAAATTGAAAAATTGAATAAGTTATGCATTGCCTAAGAAATAAAGGTTTGAAAACAACATAATATTCATATGTATCATTTATTTCATAGTACGCTTATGACTTTGAGAAAGGTTGTGTGCAAAAACTATAGGTATAGTATATGTTGATCTTGTAGCATAATTTATAAGGTTCATGCAGCCAATATACTTAGTATTGATTTCATGATGAATTATTTTATTATATGATGTTTGAGGCCAAGTCGAATATAATATTAATTTATATGAATGATGAATATATGATGATGTCAATTTGAATTGATGATATATTTCTATGTGATATAACCAAAAAGTGAATCTTTTACTTTTCTTTTGAATGATATAGTTGAAGAGCTAAGATTATATGAATATTTTTTTATCTTGAACTTGTGAGTTAATGTTTAGATATTATTGAGGGAAAGGATATCCTACAATTGAAAATGATGGATGGAATCTAACAAACCTGAGGTTGAGGATTGTCTTATAGTTTAGAGAGATGGATAGACTTCAATAAACCCGAAAAGCATCGCATGCTATTACAATCTTACCTGTACTAGTTGCAGATTTTCCTACAATTAAGATAGGTGGATGAAATATAATAGACCAAAAGGAAATAATATTCTAATTTATTATGTTGTACTTGTTAATATAAGTTGTTATGACATAATTGTGTTTTATGAATGGGATAACTTCATGTTTATTATTTTTGGATTGGGGAAAGAATTATGGTAATCCCACTTATGTCATTAAAAAGAGCAAATTTTTTATATGCTCACTCATTGAGTATTTCCTAATACTCACCCCCTTTTTCTCTTATATTTTAGGATAGTACAGTCACGTGCAGGTAAAGTCAAGTAGATCAGAGATTTAGTATAGATTTTAGGTACTCAATTTATTTTATTGCTTTGGTCCATTAAGAATAACATGTATTAAATGTTTTTATTTGTTTTGCTCGGTTGAGCTTATATTTAAATGAGATGTGTTTAAAAAAATTTGTTTGATACAAATGGTTGATTTTAGTTTGCATTAGATTGAAATATATTGGATGGATATGAGTTATTAAAAATTGTTTATTTGGTACTTATTATTGGGTATTGATTTGATATTGATTTGAAATGAATTTAAATGCCTCGTGAGTTTCAGAGGTGTGTTTTAAGTCAATAGAATATACTTTTTAAAACTCACAACGATTGTCATATATGCTAATTTCTAGTGCTGGGATTTAATAATTTTATTAGTATTAGAGCTTTTGATTTTTATTGTTTTTGATTATTTAATTTTAGACATTTGAGATTTTTGGAGTTTGAAACGCATTGAATATTTTGTCGGTGGATCATAGATTGAGTGGAGTCATAATATGATCTAATGATTTGATATAGTGATAGTCATAATATGATTTGATATAACCTGAGAGAGAGAAAGGGATAGACCCCGAAAGAATCTAGTGATTTAGGATGAATAGGAAGATTTATCTCACATTCTACTTTTAAATTTTGATGTAGAGCAGGCACATGTCAATCTTTCACCACATGCACAGAATCCTAAGGATAGTGTGCCTTTCTCTTAGCCATAAGAAGCATTTAATACATTTATGTCATACCAAAATACATAAAATTTTGGGTAGAACATAACTCAAGCCTAACTGGAGTAGGTTCCATTTTGTCAAACGTCAAATGTCCATCTTAAAAGCACGATAGTTTAGAAAAATTGTACATGTCATACCCCCAATCAGAGGGCTCACATGTGACAACTACCATAGATCTCTAATATACATTCTTTGTGCCGAAAATATATATCAATGACTTGTAAGGCTAGTTTGGTACCTATTTTCATAAAAATAGTTTCAAACACTTTCAAATAATCCTTTCAAACTCCCAAACTATTTTTTAATCAAAATTAACTTTAAAACACTTCAAAGATATATCTAAAGCCATCATAAATCAGAACATAATATAAATTTTATATATAATCTAATCACAAAATCATTATTTGGCCTCCAAGGATTCAAAAATCATATAAAATCAGTCACATGCTTTTTATTTATATTAATAAAAGCATACATTATTAAATCATTTATTTAAAATCCAAAATATTTAAAACATTTAGGTTAAAAATATTTATAAAGAAAGTGAAGAATATAAAATGTTTAAGTTCAAAAACATTTCAAGCATTCTAAGGTTAAGATTAACTCGCTGTTGAGATTCTTATCTCCATTGAAGTATTAATTAGATGATTTTGAAGAATTTGAGAATTCAAGTTACTATACAATTAGGGTTTACTGTTTATGTTCAAGAAGTTTGTATAATTCTATTCAATTGAGTAAGAATTGATCATATATAAGTTAGAATGAATGTATGGAATACATAATTGTAAGAAATTAGATTGGATTATGCGTAAATCATATAGAATAGTAAATTTGGGATACCAAGTTTATTTTGGATTGTTGATTATGATAAATATGTTAAAGAATGCGTATAATCATGCTTATAGGATTACATTGTTATCTTTTGAAATTCAGAAATTGAATAGGTTGTATATCGCTTAAGAAATAAGGGTTTAGAAACAACAAAATATTCATGTGCATCATTTGTTTCAAAATATGCTTATGATTTCAAGAAAGGTTGTCAAACCCCATGTACATATACATATAGGCACAGAAGAGTTGGACAAAGTACCTCTACTATGAGGAGTCTATCGAGAAGATGATTCCCCTGCCTCAAAACTACGAATGGATTTTTCTTGCTTCTATTACTTCCTTTAAAAATGCAAACACAAACTTACATATTTTCAAATGAATTAGGAAGTTAGAAATATATTATATGATTATGGTATTATATGCAAAAACTATAGATATAGCATGTTTTGATCTTATGCTATGATTTTATAAAATTCTCGAGATCAATATGCTAGGTATTGATTTCATGATGAATTATTTTTTTATATGATATTTGAGGCCAGGAGTTTAAAAATAATGTTGATTTATAAGAATGATGAATTTGTGATGATATCGATTTGAATTGATGATGAATTTCTATATAATATGGTGAAAAAGCCAATGTTCTATTTCTTTTTTTGAATGATATTAATATGATATGGTTGGAAAGCCAGGATTATGTGAATGTTTTCTATCTTGGCCTTATCATCCAATGTTTAGATATGATTGAGGGTAAGGTTATCTTGCAGTAAAAAATGGTGGATAGAATACAATAGACCTGAGGTTGCGGATTGTTCTATAGTTGAGAGAGATGGATGGACTCCAATAGACCCGAAAAGTATAGCATACTATTGTGTTCTTACTTCTACTGATTGTAAATTTTCCTACAGTCATAATAGGTGGATGAAATCTAATAGACCGAGAGAAAATAATATTTTAATTTATTATGATGTATTTGTTGTTATAAATTGTTATGCCATAATTGAGTTTTATGAATCGGATAACTTCATCTTGATTATTTTTGGATTGTGGAAAGAATTATGGTAATCCCTCTTATGTGATTAAAAAGTGTAAATTTTGTATGTGTCCATTCATTGAGTATTTCCTTATACTTACCACTCTTTCCCTCACATTTTAGGATAGTACAATTGTATGCAAGCAAAGTCAAGTAGATCAAAGTTTTGGTACAGATTTTAGGTACCCGACTTATTTTATTGCTTTGGTCCACTAAGGATAAAATTTATTAAATGATTGTATTTGTTTTGCTTAGCCAAACTTGTATTTAAACAAGATGTGTTTAAAAATTTTGTTTTAATACCAACGGATGATTTTAGTTTGCATTGGATTATAAGATGTTGGATGGATATGAGTTTTGAAAATTGTTTATTTGGTACTTATTATTGTCTTATAATTGAGAGGAATGGAATACAATAGCCCTAAGGGTGAGGATTGTCCTGTAGTCAGTCTACTCCCATTACAACTTATCTTTATTTTCCTTTTCTTATTTTTATTTTAATGAGACATTTTTAAAAAATTAAGCAATTCTAATTCATATATTTCTTTTTATATATGCAAGAAGATATTTTTAAAAAATTAAAGGAACTTAATTTGGATACCAGGCCAAAGATTAGGGGAATATCAAGTACTCTCATAATATAATTAATCAAGGAGTGGGCTATTTACACCATAAAATGTAGTTGACTATCAATTTTAAAATTATTTGATATGAAATAAAATATATAGCAGGCTTAAAACAAAAAAAAAATATTATATGAACAAATAATAAGAAAAGAGAGATACAACTTGCTGTTCATAAACAAAGATTCTATAACTCAAGAAGGTTATGAAATTTTTGAGTGTTAAGTATTAATTTATTGTTGATGGAATAAAGATAGATTGTACTCAAAGTAATACATTTTTTATCTTATTAGATTACCTTTTTAATAATTTTTTATAAATCAGTTTATTTTAAATTTTTTTAAAAGATACCGTGTAGAAGGGTATTTAAAATATAATTTGGAATATAAATAAAGTCTATTGGTATCGGATAAACCCAAAATTTGGGAAGAGCATACATGAAACAAATAAGTGAATACATTCATGAGATTAGACATTACTTTCAACACAAAACCATAAGGTATTAGGTGTATGGGTTCATCCAATATTGAAAAATTAAAAGGCAAGGGAGTGGCATATAAGTATAATGAACCCACAAATCCAATGCCTTAAGGTTTTGAGCTCGAAGTAATATTTAAGTTCATAAATGTATTCACTTATTTGGCCTAGTTGTATTCTTCCTAGATTTTAGGTGATCTTCCCCATATATAATAAGTGTTAGAGTCAATGGTTCGGAAGGGATACAAGTGTAGAGACAATGGTCAATTTGTTTGCTCCTATAGTTGTTACCCATAAAGGATAAAAAGCTATGGACTTTCAAGTGAAGATGGCCCAAGGAGAATGGATAGGGTGGAGTGATAAAGCAATACTCCTAGTAAAAATAGAGCACATTTGCCTCTCATGGACTCTAGGTGGAGTATTGTAGACTTTAAGATAAGTTTTTGGACTTGGTAAGAGTATGGACTCTTGATAGCATCTTGATACTCGAATATAACTTTTATTCAAAGGAAGTAAGACCCAAATCCAATTTGAAAGAGATTCGCACTTTAAGGGTAGATTGTTCGGATGTCAAGTGTAGTATGTAAAATAAAAGAATCCCACATTAAAAAATTATAAGGCAACTGAATAGTTATAAGTAGAATGAAGTCATATATCCAATGTCTTAAGATTTTGAATTGAAAGGAGTATCTAAATCCTTAAATGTATTCATCATTATGTTATCCTAAAGAATATGTTAATTTCTTCTTATATGGTTAATTTTTCCTTTACAATTTAGATTTTACAATTATTACCATGGACCAATTTCACCTTGCCAATTCCCTTTTTGTCTTTTGAATATTTAGTTCCTACTGTATATATAAGAGCATTACCTTTGTAAGATCTTCAAAACTTTGAAAACATTCTTTAACAATGGAAATCTTAAAAACAAGTGGATTCAATAAACTTGCGTTGTTTCTTCTGCTTCTGATTTCTGTGCATGGGGTAACATCTGCCATTTCAGCAAGAACAAAGTCCACAAGCCTTGAAGATTTTGTCATACCGCTTAGGAAAGTTACTGTTGCTCTTTCCAATGGACTTGACAAATTAGATCTCACGGTTCATTGTAAATCTAAAGATGATGATTTGGGAACTCATGTTTTAGCCCCTGGAGGGACGTATCAATGGGGATTTAAAGACAATTTCTGGGGAACTACGCTATTTTTTTGTCATTTGAGTTGGCGAGATAGAGCAGGAAGTTTTGACGTTTATGATGCTCAAAGGGACATCTATAGATGCCGAGTGGACTGTGAATGGCTTGTGAATGCAACTGCCTTGTATGGCTATGATTATGCACGCAAAGAGCTCCTCGTGTTGCCATGGCCACAGCCAGCCTCCAATAAATTGAGCGTGTAAGACAAAATTATTACATGCAGTAGCATATCTACTGCAATAAATCCTGAAGGCGCGTTTACTTTTCATGACATTTAATGTATTGATCTTGCTTCGTTTGAATTGCAATGGTTCTGTTGAGAGTTTTAGTCCAACTCAAAATCTTGTAGAACAAATATATTAAATAAATAATAATTAAAATATAGGTAAAAAAAATTAATTATACAACATATAAATTTGAGTGAAAAACTCTTATAGCCGTGAAAATTAAAACACGGCTGCCAAGATGATGCAATGAAAAAGTATTTTGGCAATCTTGAAACAATGTTCAAACTTGGAACTCCTGGAATCCATCGAAAAAAGGGGATGCTAGAATTTGGAAAAAATTAAGTTTAATTCATCAAAA
>JAVXUL010027134.1:0-11593 GCA_035590515.1 Trichilia minutiflora
TACCTTTTCTATTGGATCTTGGCTTGGACATAACCCAATTGGACTCTTAGAAAAAACACTCCCTGTGGATACGACACATAGACTCACCGGACTATACTATAACAAGACTACCTATACTTGGGTACATAATCTAATTGAGATCAGGAATGCTTATTGGAAGGCTGTCAAGTGGGTTCTAAGGTATGTGAAGAGTAGCTTAAACAGAGTTTTAATATTTGGAAAAGCTGTGAGAGAAGCTGATATGCTTGAAGGGTATGTTGATTCTAATTTTGCTGGTGATTTGGATAAGAGATAGTCTATGACAAGTTTCATTTTCATGTTTAGAGGTTGTGCTATTAGCTAAAAAGTTACACTGCAGTATGTGGTTGCTTTGTCAACCACTAAAGTTGAATACATAGCTGTTGTTGAAGCAATAAAAGAGACTATATGGTTGCAGGGAACCTTGAAGGAGCTGAAGATTGAACGTGAAACTGTTAGAGTTTTTTGTGATAATTAGGGAGCAATTCAGTTGTCTAAGCATCAAAGCCATCATGAAAGGACCAAACATATAGATGTGAGGTTGCATTTTATTCGGGATGTATTGACAGAAGGAAGAGTCAAACTGGAGAAGGTTCATACATCTAAAAATATTACTGATCTTTAACAAAGTGTGTAACCACAGAAAAGTTCCAGTTCTGTTTAGATTCGATGAATGTAATGTCAAGTTCTTAGTTATTATGTTATAACTAAGAAACTTAATATTTTTTTGTGTAAGGTGTGAATGTGTGAAGAAGCAGAAAGCAGATAGGTAGGATTATCTGTTTGTAGCTTGAAAAGAAGAAATGTTTAACATGTTTTGTGTGATGAATCAAGGTGGAGTTTGTTGATAATTGATTCATTAACAAAGCATATAAAAGGGTAGGATTATTATTTTTGGAGGTGGATTGCTATTTTCATTCTTGAAGAATGTTGTTTAATGTCAGTTGTGAGTTAGTTAAAAATACCAAACTGGTAATATAATTATAATTGGGTATTGTAACTATTAAAAAAAGATTTGGTAATCAAGAAGAAAGATAAAAAACAGAGTTTCCTCTTGAATTCTTTCGATTATTGTTTTCTTATGTTTTCATTTCTTGTTTTTTGCTAAATGATGTTGCCTAGGTTGTGGTTATGAGAAGGTCTCTGTAAATCACGGAGGAAAATTCTTGGTATGGTTTCTTTGTTTTTCAGTATTTCTTGTTTGTGTTGTGGTGTTTCATTGTTCCGAAAACAACAAAAAGTACTTTAGTCTCTTGAGAAAATGCCACTGGAATCTAACCTGATAATTATTATTAGAAAAATCAATGATTGCAAGCAATGCATGAGGTCGAAAAACTGGAGGATTTCCTAAAAATCTATTCCTTGTTAAATCTAACAACAGAAGCCTATATATGTTACTTAAAGAATGTGGAATTCTCTTAGAAAAATTATTTCAACTAGCATAAGAATCATCAACTTCGTCGTATCTCCAATATTCTCTGGAAACTTCTTAGAAAAATTATTCTTGGAAAGAGAAAGAATTGATAAATTTATAGAATGAAAATGACAAGAGGGAGGAGAACCTAAAAGTTGATTATCTGATAGAAAAGCTGCCAATTTTTAATTTAGCAAGCCACAGTGGTAATGGTCCTTCAAGTTTGTTTTCACTTAAATCCAAAAGAGCAAGATACTTCTGTGTTGAAATCCAGTATGGAATTCTTTCTGAAAGTGTACATAATCTCATTGATAATTGAGATAGCATACTTTTCGGCATAATCTTTACTTTGTTAATCCATGTCAGATTATTACCTTCTAAAAACAATTTCGTTATGTTTCTAAAATCAAATAACCAGGATAAAATTTCTCTAGAAAGCAGGTTGTTATCTAATCAATGAGTTTATAACTTTTTTAGTTTTTGCACAAATGATGGAATCCCACCACTGAGCTTGTTATCAGTCGATGCCAAGGTTGTCAAGTTGGTTAAATAACCAATGTTAACTGGAATTTCCATTAACAAAACATTTTCTCTCAGGTTCAATTCTTTAATTTCCTTCAAATTCTGAACAAAAGAAGGAATTCCACCAAATAAATTATTTTCACGAAGAGACAACTGCTGTAACTTGCTAAGCTTTCCAATATCTCCAGGGATGTTTCCTTGAAGCAAATTTGCTTCCAATCTCAACACCTTCAAGTTTTGCAGAGAAATTACTTTCGAAACTAACTTTTCGGTGAGTTGATTGCTACTGATATCAAGGTATTGTAGATTTCTCATGTGAAAAATCTCACTTGAAATATGTAGGATGATTGTTAACACCATCACGAGATTGGTGGTTGCATGTAAAGGTGTCTAAAAAGTTGAAGGCAGAACATACTTTAACAATAAGTCAAAAACATTTATTTTCTCTTTAAAGAATACAAATATTTTTGATGCTTTTGAAATGCTTGAATCTCTACCTTCTACGGTCTATTTATAATCCCCCTAAATGGTAGTTATGATAGGCAGATGTATTACTTCATTTGGATACAATGATTCATTTGAACCATTGTATCCTTTTACAGAAATGGTCATACACTCCTTTACATGCGGCCTTTGATCATTGTTAACAATCTCTCACTTAATCAAAATGATTAAATTTAATTTTGATGATTAAATATCCTTTACACACAACTAGTTATCATTATCATAAACAATAAAAGTTATTGAATCACATTTTACAAAAGTAAAATAGCGTCAAAATTAAAATTAAGAAAAAATTTCATTCGTACTTAGTTTTCATGATGGCTTACACATACCAAGTGTCTGGTGTTATTTAAATTCATCTTGATGTTTTCAAACGAACTTTTACATCTAAGATGATTTATTGTAATCCTTGTTAATTTCGCAGTAGTGTCTTCTATCTTTTCTTCTACTAATATTTACAATAAATCAGATAGATTTGTATCATTATTTTTTTTTAGGCATCCCTGATATTTAACAAATGATAACTTTTTAACATGTTAACCACACATTTAGATGATTTTCAAACCTATAGTAGTTACATGCTCTCTGAACTTCTTCAAAGATAATCCCTTGATCATAGGATCGACTATCATCTTTTACAAAAGAATATAGTCGACTTTAATTTCACTCCTCGTTATTATATGTAGAATATAATAACAACTTATATCAATTTGTTTCCCTTAGAAGTTATTTGCTCCACTTTTAATTAAATAGATGGCAGACTTATTATCATAGAATATATCTATAAGTTCTCTTGATAAATTTAATTGTAAATTATCAATAAACCTTTTAATTTACACAGTTGTGCTAATTGTTATACTATATGATATATATTTTACTTTTATGGTAGACTTTATAATATAGTCTTATTTCTTATTTAACCAAAAGGCTATTGTTTACCATATAGAAATATATTGCCCCTTATTGATTTTTTATCATCCAAATCACCAACAAAATTTGTATCATAATATCCAACAAGTGTTAAATAATGTAAATCAAAGTAGAGTGTCATACCTTTGATTTCTTTCAAATACTTTATGATTCTTTTGACTGCTTGTCAATATTCTCTTTCTGGATTTGATTGATATCTACTTATCACTCCTATTATATGTGATATATCTAGCCTTGTACTAGTTATTGCATACATCAAACTCCTAATAACCTATGCATAAAATACTTTAATATTTTTACTTGTTCGATTTTATTTTAAGGATATAGCTCTTTACTCAAAATAGTTGAATTGTATATGGGTGTACTAATCAATTTACATCGTTTCATGTTAAACTATTTAAAT
Organism: Trichilia minutiflora; assembly: GCA_035590515.1. Lineage (NCBI taxonomy): Eukaryota > Viridiplantae > Streptophyta > Magnoliopsida > Sapindales > Meliaceae > Trichilia > Trichilia minutiflora. Next base: position 3,792 of record JAVXUL010027134.1, read on the forward strand.
ATTTTTTCTAGATAATTTTTTTAATCTAGATATAGTATTTTTAATTTTCTATCTTTAATAATTTTAATTCTTAGAACATAAGATGTTTCACCTAAATCTCTCATATCGAACTTTGTACTAAGATATGACTTTATTATTAATCATATCCATACTATTATCAGCTAACAAAATATTATTCATGTACAATGAGAGTATAGATATTTTATCTTGACATTTTTAACTATAAATATAATGATATAATGGATTTATTTTACAGCCTAAATCCAAGATTGTTTGATAGAATTTTAAATACTATTATCTAAATGATTGCTTAATTTCTTATAAAACCTTTTTAAATTTATAAATTTTATCTTCATATCTTTTAACTAGAAAACCCTCTGATTATGATATATAAATATCTTTCTTTAATTTATCATTTAAAAATATAGTCTTCACATTCAATTGATGCAATTCAAGATTCCATTTTATAACAATTACCATAATAATTTAAATAGATGTGAATTTAATAGCTAGTGAATAAGTATCAACAAAATCTATCTCAGACTTTTAAGTATAGCTTTTAACTATCAATTTATCTTTATATCTGTCTAGACTTCTATTAGCCTTTAACTTTTTCTTTAATACCTATTTATAAATAATGAACTTTTTTTTTTGATAAATCAACTAATTTTTAAATTTTATTTTTCTGAATAGATTTCAATTCATCTTTCATGACTAATTGTGATTCTTTGAAATCAAATTGTCTTATAGTATCTTTATAAATTTTGGGATCATCACTTAATTAATTTGCTTAATTAATGGTAAAGACATAATAATCTTTTAACCATTGAAAAGGCTTCCTTTTTTTTTTTCTCCTACTGACTTATGTATTTTCACTTAATTATGTGAAAGTGATGGGATCAACAATATTATCTATATTTATATTAGTATTATTGGTAAGTTATAATAAAGTGATGAGATGTTATTTTCATTAAAAAGCTCAAGTTGTTGATTAAAGATGATTATATCTGTAATTTTTATAAACAAAATATCTCTATTTTCTATAAGACCCCTTTTAAGGTAATAAAATCGATGACCACTCCCATTTTCAACATAACTAATAAATTTGTATTCCTATATTCTAGTACTAATCTTTTCTTTAGAAGTTTAGGAATAAAAAAATGGGCTTTGCATCCCCAAACCTTTTATCTTATTAAATCAGATTTGGTTCCCATCCATATTTCATATAGAGTTAACAATTTAGCTTTTGTATGAACTCTATTTAAGATATATACTACTATGGATAATGTTGTTTCCCAAAAATATAAAGACATTTTCAAGTAATACACCATTGATCTTGTTATATTCAATAGAGTTTGATTTCTTCTTTCTGTTAGACTATTTTATTGTAGACTATAAGATATTGTATAGATATATCGTATACCACTTATTTGACAGATATCATCAAAAGTTTCATATTTTCTATTTCAATCACTATTTAAAACTTTGATCGAGCGACTCAATTGTGTTTCTATTTTTTTTATATTCTTTGAATTTTTTTTAAAGCGCTTGATTTATGATTTAGAAAATATATATGTCTATATCTAGAATAATCATCAATAAAAATAATAAAATATTTCATAACTCCATATGTTTTGTCCTCATAGGTTTACATAAATCTAAATGCACTACTTCAAGTAAATCTGATGAGTTTGAATGATTTGATAAAGGTTTTCTCATTATTTACCTTTAACACATGATTTACATGTGTTAAATTTATCCAATTTTACTTGAGAAAGCATTTCTTTATTGCTCATTCTAAATATTTTTTTTTGTATTTATATGACCTAATCTCAAATGCCAAAGCAAAATATTATTAGAATCTAACACATAAACATAATAAAAAAAATTTTATTCATTATATATTCAATTTGATACATATCATCAATCCTTTGACCCCTCAAATTACAAGATCATTTTTTCCTATGACCATGGATCCAGATTTAAATTTAATCTCAAATTTCTTTTTCTCAAGAACAAACACAGAGATTAGGTTTTTTCTCATCGATGGAGCATACAATACATCTTTTAATATTATAGTAAAGTTTATAGATGAGATTTTACAATCTCCTATGCATTGAACATCAACATAAGTGTTATTATCCATGTATAACCAATATTCTCCTGTTTTTTTTCTCAAAATTGATAAATTGAATTTTATTATTGCTCATATGTTTGGTGTACTAAAATCCATCACCATTGATTTTGAGATTCTATGTCATGTCCCAACCCGTGGATCCCATACGTGACAACAGTTACAAACTCCCTAAGATGTATCCAATCACTAGAACACACCCTATGAGCCTATAAGGCCTTTACAAAAATCTTTTTCAAAACAGATATGTAACACTTTCAAAATAAATCTAACCCAACACCCAAACTTCAAATCATTTCAAGAAACTACAAGCACTTCTATAAAGAACATTTCAGTCCTCTTCCACAAACCAATCATCATAATATGAAAGTATTAAATCTTACGCGAATCAAAAACAATATCCAAATAGTTATATATTTGTTTTCATTACATAAACAAAAATACAAATTGAAATAAGAGAATAACTCTAGTAGACTAAGACTTCTCTAAGTGAGTTGATTAGTGGAAGTATACCTGAGATCCTTTCAACCTAAAAGAATTACCACCATCGAGTGCTTTCAGAAAATCTAAACCTGAAGCTCGAGAGTGAGGGGGAGTGAATATACGTGAGTATACTCCGTGAGTGAACCAAAGTAAACATAAATAAATAAAATTTGATCTATAAATGAAAAAGCAGATTCAAGATATATTACAATATTCGATAAAAGCAATAAATATTTCTTTTAGTTTGGAACCTCAAACCATATAGTCATTACAACAAAATCGATTTTATGCGACGTTAGAAATCGTCGCTAAAAGCAGAAAGTGGCGTCACTAAAACCTTTAGCGACGATAGCCATAGGCGTCGTTAAAAGACCATCGCGGAAACTTTTAGTGACGCCATATCTATGTCGTCGCTAAAATAATTTACTGTAACGCCATTACATTTTCGCCAAAAAGGACTTCGAACACGCCACAAGTCAACATCAAAAAAGACTTCGGCGACGTCATAAGTCATCGCAAAAAAGACCTTCCGCAACGATATAATGTCGTCGCCAAAAAATCTTTCATCGACGCCAAACATGTCATCGCTAAGAAGTCCTTCAACGATGCCACGCATGGCGTCGCTAAAAAATCATTTGGTGACACTACCATTTCCTTGGATTCATAATTCCGTGATTTTAATTTTAATTTATTTCATATATTTTTTTATAATTTTATATCTCATAAAATTTATATTATTTAAATTTAAAAAAATTTATTAATTATATAATTTTTATTAATTTAAATATAATTTATCTACTTTAATAATTAATTAAATTTTTTTAATAAAATACAAAAATTAAAATTAAATAATTCATAAATTAATTCATCCACAAATACAAAAAGAAAATTCATTCATAAATATACAAATACAAATATAAAATTCATTCACAAATATATAAATACAAATATAAAATAAAAAGGTCTTTTGGTGACGACAATATGTGTCGTCGCCAAAAGTAAATTTTTTTTTTTAGTGAAACAATCATCCATAATCAATCATGCATATTTTAAAATTTTTATAAAATATGTATGTTCATAAGAAAAATAAATACACAGACACTGAGAATAAAATACGTAGTAATATATATATATATATATATATATATTCATAAAAAAAATTAAAAACTAAATTTTTTAATAATTTAATACCAACTAGAGCTGATATTACTTATTATAAACAGGTTTCTTATGTCATATCACTGAGACTAAAATTACTATTGAAAAAACATATTTGAATAAAAATCAATGTTGTAAATTATAGATTTTGACTATGGATCTTCCAAAGTTGAATATAGAGATAATATATTTTATTGTTGATAAGATAATAAAAGAATATTATTTTTATATTAACATGAAGAATCATAACCCTAATAAATATAAAAAATTCTAAATAACTGATATTACTACGTATTTTTAGTTAATTTATTTTAAGATAGAAATAAAATTTAATTTTTATACATATTAAAATTTATGTTTAAATTAGATGTATTAAATTCATTTGATTAAAGCTTTGTAAACCATATAGTTTAACGGATTTAGCCTAACATAATAGTTTAAAATATATAACTATTAAATATAAAAGTCAATATAATTTAATTAAATCTAACATAATAAAAATAATTTAAAATCAATAAGATTTTTATTATATTTACAACTATTATTAAGTAGGACGTCCAAATAAAAAAATAGTATTTTGCCCCCACATATTTTGTTGTTTTATAAAATTAAAATAATATATAATTAATATAAGACTTTTCTCTAAAGTTGTTTGACATAATAGATAAAATAATTTTTTAATTAAAATTATCATAAAGGATATTTAATTTGATTAAATTAAAACATTTGAAAAAATGAGTTAAGAAGGATATTTTTGAAATAAAATAAATATTATCTGTATATTTAATGAGAAAAGAAGAGAAAACTCCTATTTTTAGTTTTTAAAAAATCTCTTTTTTATGTTTTTTTTTATTTTTATATGTTTAGCATAGTTTTTAATAAAAAGAGATTGAGAAACACTAAAAAAACTGAATCAAACAGACACTTATGTCTTGTCTTGATACAAAAATTAATTATGATATACTAACCTAATTTTTATATTTTTTCTCACGTTGGGCCAAATACAAAACATATGACGCAACCATTGAAAAAATTGAAGTGTCTGGCAGTTTTTTGCTTCGGACATTAGCACTTAATAATACTATGGCTTTTAAAATTACGTGAAGCATGATAAATGGCTATACTATTTTTATAGGTTTTTGTTAAATAATATCTTTAAAATACTAATTAAGATTATCATATTCAATAAGTTATAAATTTTAATACATAAAACATATTCAATAATTATTATATTAAATATAAAAAATTCTTATAAATAATAAATATAAATTTTTTAAGCAGTGTTCTAGAGCAATGTTTAGTAAGATTCTCTCTAATATTCTAGATATTTTTTTAGGATTGAGAATAAATTTTACATGTTTAATAGTTATAATATATTAAATATATGTGTAAAAGTAAATCTCATCTATTAAAAATGTTTAGATTTAATCATTGATAAGGTATGTAAAAAATAGTGTAATTTTAAAGGGCTATTGATGCCCCCTTCTCTCTATCTCTCTATCTATCTGTGTGTGTGTGTAGATATGTATATTGTTGGGTTTTGTTTCTGGCTATGTTCTTGATGCAGGTGCTGTTGTTTTCTCAGTGTTCATATTACAGTAAGTGGGAGTAGTGATTAATCTCCAAGTGCGTAGTGCCTTTGATTAAAGTGAGTAGTGTTTGAGTAAGTTGGGGTGCTCTTGTGCCAGTTTGTTTGGGGGTGGAGGATTTGTAATTTCTGGTCAGTATTATTAATAAAATCTTCTATTCCTTTCAAAAAAAAAAAATAATGATTTTATCTACTACAGAGATAGAGTGTATGTAAGTTACAGAGACAATGAAAGAGACAATTTGGCTTCAAGAATTGTTTGGTAATTGGAATTAGGATAAAAGCACATGAAAGTACATTGTCAGAGTGTTATTCATTTAAAAAAGAATCAGTTTTATCATACAAGGATGAAGCATATCAATGTTTGGGAACACTTTGTACAGGATATTCTAGAATAAGAAGGAGCATTAATCTAGAAAATTCGAACCTGTAAGAATCCTACTAATATGATGACAAAAAGATTGACTAGGGTCAAGTTTTAGCATTGTTTAGATTGATCAATATTGTTCAAATTTGAAAATTGACATTTGAATACACTACTAAAGTTTAGACTTGTGAAAGAATTAAGAATATAAAATTTGCCAAGGTAGATTTATTTGTTTTTGGGGTCATTCCCATATTCTTTATTCGTTAGATATGGGAATGGATAAGATTCATAAAGTTATAAAAGGAACCTTTCTCCTTTAGTTTTAAGTAAACCAAAAATTGCACATTACTTTTTATAGGTAAGATTCTTCTATCGTTTATAATATTTCACATTATATTATTTCTTTAAATAACGAAATATTTAGTTGTGTTTGAGGACGTAAGTATAATTGATTGAACCTCGTTAAATTCTAGTAGTCTTTATTTTGACTATTTAATAGCTATTATCGAATATAGTTGTAATGATATATTAAGTTATAAATTATATATTTAGAAAAATTCTATAAGATTAAATTTTAAATAAAATTATTTGTGACCTGTTCAATCTTTCTTGAAAACTTACTTGATATAATTTATTAGTATAATCATTCATACTGTATTCACCTGTATAATACTCATGGTTAATTTATTATTATTGGTTGAAAATTACCCTAGTTTCACAACATATGTTAGATGTTGTAATGTGGTGGTGGTTGAGTTACAAAATGTGTTAAATATCAATATAAAATGTGTAAGCCGTTCTAAATATTAATATTATCAAATATTTTTTAATTTTACTTTTTAAATACAATAAAATTACTACAACACTAAACGAATACACAATCAATGGGCACTTACAATTGTTTAGTGATAATTGTATATTTCATCTATGCATGTAGATGGTGGTTTACTTTTAAAGTAAAATAAAATTACTACAATATTAAATGAATCCATAATCAATGGACATTGACACTTGTTCAATGATAATTATATACCTCATGCATGCATGCGGATGGTGGAAATATTTAAACCAGGCATCAAAGCCTTCGTCTGGAAGAGACAGAATTGTGGAGATATACTTCCTCGTACAAGGGTTATACTTTCAGCCATGTTATTCACATGCTCGGTTGATGTGTACTAAAATTGTGACGATGTTTTAACTTTTAGATGATACATATGACGCCTATGGTACACTTCAGGAGCTTCAACGTTTTACAGATGCGTTAAAAAGGTTGAATATATATTTCATCTCCTCTCTCTCTCTCTTTTTTTTTTTTTATCTGAATTTTTATTTTTTTAACACTCCAGCATCACCCCACACTCTTAGGGAGGAACCGAGAATATTTATCATATGTATTAACTAACCTTAAAAAAATTAAACAACTTCAATAACAATTATATAGTGTATCATTTTAAAATAATATATGTCAAATGAATGTGTTTATCATTATCACATAAGAAAAAATATGTCAGACAAATGTATTTAACACATATGAAAAAGATAAACTATTTTAGAGATAAAAAAGTATTAATATTCTAAAGATGTAATAAATATTACTAAAGCAATTTTTTACAAAGTTTTATAGTCTACTTTTATAATTTTATAATAGCATAAATTTTTCGTGTCATTTGACCTACAAGTTTAAACTTAAAAATAAGGTGAAGAGAATTTTATTTTGTGGCTTAACACATGTTAATATTTATTATTAGGTGGGACTGTAATGCCAGTGATGTAAATTCAACACAAGACAAGTCAAATATGAATTTACTCCAAGATAAATCAAGCTTTAATTTAGCTCCACAAGGTAATTTATTGCAAAATGAGACAAAAGAAGCCCAAATTCGTGTAGCCCATGCCCATATTTGTTCAGTCCATGATTTTCAAAGTCCTTGCACTTCATTCGGCCTTAATTTGATTATTTGGAGTCAAAGTCATTAAATAGCCCATTTTGGGACTATAAACATGGAGTCTTGTGTAGCTATTTAATGGTGTTTAATGCTTGTATTTTCTATGCAACTTTTGATTTCTTTTAT
>JAVXUL010027145.1:0-11593 GCA_035590515.1 Trichilia minutiflora
TCAAAATATACTAATCCAACATCATTCAATATTAATAAATAATAAGTTTAATTATTAACATTCAAACATAATCAATTGTCATTTAAATATAAAGATTAAAAAAAATTAAATTAATTTTTTTTTAATTAGGTGGGTTAAACGAGCCGGCCCGCTAGTTAAACGAGTTGACCCACTTAACCCGCGGGTTAAACGGATCGAGCCAAATCGGCCCGCGAATTAAACGGACTGATTTTTTTTAGTTCTAACCCACCTAAATGGTGGGTTAAACGGGTCGGCTCGTGGACCGCCGGCCCGTTTGACAGCTCTAGTTACAATGCAATGGAACCCAAAAATAGAAATTGATTATTGAATGTAAACTGAAAACTAGTATTTAACTTTGTTAAATAATACTAAATTGACCAAATTGATTCTTAAATAATAAAATATTAAATTTTGTTATAGTTACTTATATTATATAAAAATAAAGATATATTTTTTAAATTTATAAGATAGCTTGATAAATTAAAATAAAATAATAAACTAGTATTTAAAAATCTATTAAATTAAAAAATAAATAATTTTAATTAATTTAAATAGAAAAATTCAAACAATTAAGCATTAAACAAAAAATGAACATCCTCAGTACAATTTTTCATTAACTTGTGATATGCATTATATTTTTGTCATATATTTTATATTTTTTAATCTTAATTTTGAAGAAAATTATTTTATTAATAGAATAATACTACTATAGTGGTTTACATTTATATAAAAATTTATATATTTAATTATCTTAAAAATTTTATCCCATTTCTCTCGCATGTTGTAGCTCTATTTTGCATCATAAAGTTGTAGTGCAACACTTTGTTAGTACTAATCTTATTAGATAATAGCGATTATTACAATTTGATCTATTCACAAAATTTTTGGAATGAATTATGCAATAATCTAATCCATTTTTAGGACAATAATGGATGGGAGATTGCATAGTTGTCATAAAATGTTAGTTTTTATTAAAAGATTGAAGTCCGGATTGAATGCATTTCGTGTGAAAGAATTACATATATAGAAGATTCTGTACATGGACGATAAGAATAACTGTTATTGATAAAAATCTATCCTAGCTGCAGTTATCTTCCTAATCAAGATAAACTAAGTTGATATGATAAGAACAAAGATAAATAGGGTTACAGTATAAAGCGTATATCAACATAATATGAACACATATGTTAGGACAGTAGTTATTATGTCTTAATAAGCCCCTGCAAGATCGGTGTGCCAGCAGAAACACTCAGCTTGCAGACTGAAGTAGTGAAGCGAGCACGATGAGGAAGAGACTTGATAATACAATTAACCAGCCGCTCACAAGTATGAACATGAAAATTTTGAAGTAAACCTTGAGCAATCTTGGCGCGGACAAAATAGAAATCGATTTCTACATGCTTCATTTTTTAGTGAAACAGGATTGGCGCAAATAAATGTAGCTCCCAGGTTGTCACAATAAAGAGCAGGTCGAGGAAATTGGATACCAAGTTTGATGAGCAAAATACGAAGCCAACAGAGTTCAGACACAGTAACGGTAATTGCACAAAATTCTGCGTCGGTTCATGAATGTGTGCTGCAAGAGTGTCTTGTCGTATTATCGATTAAAATTAGATTAGAAGGTTAGTTGATGTGATGTACTTGAAGAGCTATTTTTTCGTAAGATAAATAGATGAGTCTAAATGATGTTTTTTTTTCAAATTCATGGCATGATTTAGAAGATTGCTAGTTATGGCTTTATCTTAGTTTGAGAGAGAGAGAGTTGTGAATGAATAAATAATTTGTATTTTTCTGTAATTATGCTTCTTTTGTCTTTATCATTATCTCGCTTCTGACAACTAACAAATTAGTATCACAGCGTATTTCTTTTAAGGAGTTTATGACTTGAGTGAGCCCATGAAGACAAACACAAATGAACAAAAACTATAACCACCGTCAAGTAATGGAATGAAAACAACCTTGTCACATGTTGCACCACCAGCTTTTGACGGTGAAAATTATGAATCCTAGGCTATTAGAATGACAGTTCATTTTGATGCACTAGATCTCTAGAAAACTGTAGAAAAAGAATATGATATTTTTTCATTGCCGGAGAATCTTTCGATAGCTCAACTAAAGATCTAAAAGAAAGAAGGCTAAGAAATTTAAAGCCCAAGCCTACCTATTTTGTGCTGTGTCAAAATATTCATAAGAATTATAAATTTGAATTCCGTTGGTATATACGAGATTGTACGCAGATCCTCTTCACGATCAACAAGAAATGATTCAATTGATGAGGTATAAATACGATGTGATTATTGTTAAACGGAGATTTTTTTATCGAAGAGCAATAAAAAATATGATTGTTTTCGACGAGGCTCTACCTCCTAATCTTACAAAGATAATAAATACTTATCGAGTGACGTTGAGAGAGGTTCCTGATAGAAAAACTCCAATGCCTAAGTCACAAATAATATGAAGAAAAAAGAAAATAGACCTCCAGCGCAAGCAACAAAGAGAAAATCAGAAATGACTTGAAATGAAAGAAGAGTGTGTAGAATGTATACCCCAAGGCTACCAAATGAAAAATGGTTAGGAAAGGTGATAATTGGGCTCCCATTTCTCTCTCCGATACTATCAGCGTGTGATCGAAGTACAAACTTCTGGTGAGGTTCTAACCAAAAATCCCAAATTCGAGAGAGAGTCCCGAAATCTGAGAGAACCAGCCTGAAAAAAAGTCCAAAGTCTCAAAAAGAGAGTCTAAAAGTCCTCTTTCTGTTAAAGAAAATTGCCTTATATAGTGTCTCCCTCTTGAACAGTGACTTGGCATCAGAGAATGGGAAGGATGTGACGTCTAACATGGGATAGTGTGTAATCGAATTTCATTAATGGTGTTAACACATCTGCAGGAGTATGAGCCTGACACTGTCCCATCACTTGCAAAAATAGTCAGAGGATGGGACAAGTGCATTTAAGGGGCCAACTGTCAGTAACCATTCCCACTTTTGATTTGAAGGAGGGGGCACATGTCTGCTGATACTTTATGTAGGAATTCCCGTCCTTATTAGGGATTGCCTGTAAATTCCTCTGAGAAGCTATTCGGGTCTCTAGGGAGGCGATTTGTCTCAGTTGATGCTGTTGGATGCCTAAGGCGTATTGTAGATGATCGTGCCATACCAGAGAAGGAGCTTCAGTCCTTGTGGCGCCTGAGACAATGAGAATCCTAAGACGCCATTAATTCTTCTAGGATGCTGATTACTTGGGGCGAAACTCACTGGGGCTATAGAATCCCTGAGAAGAGGGATTCCTGGGATAAAATTTGCCTGGGGCCGTGTATTCCCTGAGCAGGAAGATACCTGGGGCGAGGTGTATCTGAGACAGAGCTGTGTAGGATTACCCCTGGCCACCTGCATGTGCCTTGCTGATAGGATATCCACGTGTCACCCCCATATTTTTCTCCCAAACATCCAGTCCCCCAGTTTCTGGTGTGAGACCAGTAAGGCTCACACCAGAAAATTATGCTTGAGATGATCCGTCCCAAGAAAGAAATACCGGCTCAAGTGAATCCAATTGACCGGTGGAGTGGTCAATCACTAAAACCGTTGGTATGGCATAGAAACTTTATAGTCCCTGAGACGATTATCGTGTCGCAGAAGCTTCACAATCCCTGAGATCCCTTTTCTTTCTTTTAACAGAGCCGTTACACTATTGATGACATGTCCTGCCTGAGTTTCCGTTCCGTCTTCATTAATTTTCCCTGTCAAAAGTTGTGTCATACCTGTCAATAACTATCTCTGAGAAGGTGGCTCCTCAGGTACTGAACAATTTTTGAATGCTTGCTTGGGGATGCGTCACGTGTTGAAGCAATGCTAAAGGGATTTGACAATTCCTCGATTCTTGTGGGGCCATTGATGGTCAGGGACACGTGGTGACTCCCTGTCCATTTAGATCAATGGCTGGGATCACCTCTCTCCATCTATAAATACCACCTTTTCTCCTGTCATTTTCACACTTATTCTTCAAATCTCTCACTTTTTTCTGTTCTCAGAGCTTCTCCTTGTTATCTTCTTTATGCTTTCACTGCTCTTGCTTGTTTCCTTGTGTTTTTGTTCATGGTTAGGAAAGCTCTGGATAAATTTGGTCATTTGTCAGACGCCGTCCAAGCAGGAATAGAATCATCCAGGGACCTGATCATTGGTCAGAAAGAGGACGGCTATGGAGGAAACATTTCTGAGCAGGCCCGGAGCAGGGGGCCTAACGATGCGGACTGGTTCCCCTCTACTGTAAATGTTACAGACCTCCGAACATATAGTCAACTTTTCTAGATCCCAGACAACGTACGACTCAGGGTCCCCCGATCGGAGGAAATCCTAAGTGCCCTGACCCCTGGGGAGATGGCTGTGAATGAAGAATACCTACTATTGGGTGCTCGTCTCCCCTTACAGCCCTACTTTGCCAAAAAATTTAAAGCTTTCGGGGTGTCTCCATATCAGCTCACCATGAATAACTGGAGAATTCTGGCTGGGCTCTTTGTCCTAAATGCGAGGACGGGGTAACCAATTCTCACCTCGGATGAAGTGCTGCATATGTACCTGCTCAGAAAGAACATGAGTCTGTACCCTGGGTGATATTACCTCCAGATTCGCTCAGGATTTTAGTCAAAAATTAAAGGGTACCCTTCATCGAACAAGAACTGGAAGGATCGCTGGTTCATCGCCAGCTAGGAGGCAACTGACAACATTCCTGGTACCCTCCCTTTAGCCTTCTGGAAGACAGGTAATGTTCCTTTCCTGAGAAAAAAAACGTCTCTAGTAATGTTGCCTATTGATTAAATTTTTTGCGCAGAAGTAGGGAAGGACCAGCCTGACATTCCAATCAATGTGGTAAACGTTTTGATGGGCCTTCCTAGCATAGACATTAGGTATCTCTTAAACGGGGAGAATTTGATCAAATCACGGTTAGCCTACCCGTCCGCCACTCGAAGTGAGTTCTCAAAGCCTCGGATGGACATAAATAAAGGTAAATCTTCCTTGTCTTAATCTTGAATGTGACTCTTTGTAGACTCTGACTAGAATTTGTCGACCATCTACAATCGCGAGAACTGAAGAGTCCCTAGGTGGGAGGAGGAAGAAAGTGGTGGGCTGTTATCTCGGATAGGATCCAGGACATATGAGGTTCCGGGTGCCCTAAGAAAAATCCTCTGATCGCACTAAAGAAAAGGGGATCCTGACTGAGGAAAAGACCCCTAAAGAAGGAGTACGCTCTCAAGAGAGAGATCCTCCTCTTCCTAAAGACAAAGGCAAAAGGCCTTTAGAGAAGGAGATCGAAGAGCCTAAGAAGAATAAAAAGACTCCTGGACAGGTCAAAGAAAGCTGATCAAGCCGAGAGGAGTATTCCAACCGGGATGAAGACTTGATAGAAGGAGATGCTCCCATTTTTCTCTCCTCGGATGATAGCAACCCGGGTGAAAACACACTTCAATGAGAGGACCTCCCTAACAAGAAGAGGAAGAATTTTGGATACCCCTTTGATTTAGTAAATGCGGCCTGACAAGTCATTCCTCCTAAGAATCCAGATATAATGGGGAGCATCTCTGCTAGTAATGCTCTCGAATGCAAAAGCATATATGCACATATGGTAAGCCGTTATGCCTTACAAATTATTACTTCAAACTTTTACCTTGGTTTATATGTATCTGACTTATCCATTTTTTCTTATGTAGAACGTATACTTGCTGGACTTGTTCATGAAAGAACTCTAACAAGCAATAAAGGTCAGTGAAGAAGCCTTGGCATCAATCAGGCGGTTGGAGAAAAGGACTCAAAACAACTGATCAAACTACGGCAGGAGTCAGCAAGAAAAGAAGTAGACCTGAAAGCAAAGGTTTCTGCTTTGGAGGCTGAGAGCTCCTAGTGGATGAGAGAAAAGAAAATTCTAACTGAAAAACTCTCATTGATTGAGGTCTTATTGATTGATAATGATCGACTGGAAGGGGAGAGATGGAGCCTCACAGAAAAATGCAACCAACTGACCGACCTCTTTCGATCAGTTAAATCTGAGGAGGCCTGATTGAAGAAGTCATATGCAGAGTTTATTGATGACTTAAACTGGGTGTCAGAGGAGTATAAGGAGCTGAAGAAGGAGCTAAGGGAGAAAATCAAGTCCCTGAAAGCACTTCGAAAAGAGAAAAAAGAGGTCCCGCCCTATCTTGAAGTGCAATATGATCGAGGGGTTAATGACGGTCTGGACTTGACGAGTCATCTATTCCTTTAAGAATACCCAGAATTAAAACTTGACTGGTTATTTAGCCGACTAGGTCAGGAGGTTCCGGAGGCTTTAGGCAAACAAACAACGGACCCCCCTCCTGACGTCACTGAACCAATCAAGGTATAAGTCCCACTTGCTCAGAGGGCGGAGAATTCGGATCCTCCATTGGCTCCTTTGGATGAGGCAACTGTCCAAGACATCTCATCCAATAAAGAAGGAGAAGATAACCTCAAAGACCTCTGACTGGCTCTCCTTTCAGTATTTTTGCCTTTGTAATATTTCGTATTTATATTTGTACGTAATTATTCTTTTATACTCAAATTTTTTGAATGAATACAGATTCTTCTCCTTTGAGTGCACTATACATTCTTGATATTTTGACTTTGATATTTACAAAATCAAAACATAACCTGAATGGCCAGAATTAGGGACCATATAACTTACTTTCCCCAGGAATATGTGCCTTTTTCCCAAGCGGCACTTGGTCAAAAAGAAGCTTTATCCCCAAACTTATCAGATAAACTTGTCCTATTGCACCCCAAGTTAAAAGACTAAGTAGTGGAACTTAATAAAATGTGATTATTAACCACATTATGAAGTACTTAGGAAGTCATTGAGGGTAGGAATCCATCCGGATACGAGCTCCAAATTCGATTTTACTTTGAATTGGGGGAACAACTGATTAAGATTGGGGGTCTTCAAGGGTTTTTAAATCTTGGGTCCCGATTTGATCAGGGTTTATCATGCCTCACTCAACCAAGCCTTATTCGCTAAAGACGCCTGATATGACCTAGGACTTACGATACCTGACTCAAATGGGATCTTCAAAATGATCAAGTGTTAAGGGATTTTACAGCCTCTCGCCAATCTTAACCTTGAGAGACCTGGCTCGACCAGGGTTTACCACGACTCAAACTCGAACCAGGTCTTAAACATTGAGGATGCCTAACTAGGTAATGAGAGCTTATGACACTTGAGACGATCAGGGTCTTTTGATATACCTATCCCGTTCATGCCTCAAACTCGAACCAAGTCTTAAACGCTGAAGATGCCTGATTGGGGAATGAGGGCTTACGGTACCTAAGACGGTTAGGATTTTTTGATATACCTATCCTGTTCAAGGTTTATCACGCCCCAAACTTGAACTAAGTCTTAAATACTGAGGATGCCTGATTGGGGAATGAGGGCTTATGACACCTGAGACGGTCAAGGTCTTCTGATCTACCTATGCCATTCAGGGTTTACCACGCCCCAAACTTGAACCAATTCTTAAAAGCTGAGGAAGCCTGATTGGGAAATGAGGGCTTACGATACCTAAGACGGTTAGGGTTTTCTGATTTACTTATCCCGTTCATAGTTTTCCACGTCCCAAACTCAAATCAAGTCTTAAATACTGAGGATGCCTGATTGGAGAATGAGGGCTTACAACATCTGAGACAGTCAGGGTCTTCTGATATACCTATCCCGTTCAGGGTTTATCACGCCCCAAACTCGAACCAAGTCTTAAACATTGAGGATGCCTGATTGGAGAATGAGGGCTTATGGCACCTGAGACGGTCAGGATCTTCTAATCTACCTATCCCGTTTAGGGTTTACCATACCCCAAGCTTGAATCAGGTCTTAAATCTTGAGTATATCTGATTGGGGAATGAGGGCTTATGGCACCTAACATAGTCAGGGTCTTCTGATCTACCTATCCCGTTCAGGGTTTACCATGTCCCAAACTCAAATTAGGTCTTAAATGCTGAGGATGCCTGATTAGAGAATAAGGGCTTACAGTACCTGAGACGGTCAGGATCTTCTGATATACCTATCCCGTTCAGGGTTTACTATGCTCCAAACTCGAATCAGGTCTTAAACACTGAGGATGCCTGATTGGGGAATGAGGGCTTACGATACCTAAGACGATCAAGGTCTTCTATTCTTCAACTAGTATTTAAGAGATTTTACAGCCATAGCCAACCTTATTACTTTTAACAGGAAAGTAGTAGTAAAAAAAATAAAGATCTGAGAAGACTTTATAAGTAGCCTATTTTATTCATGTGAAAAAATAAATACATGGCCATTTTTACAAAAATGCCAAACCTGATAAAAGACTCTCTCAAGGGCTGTACTTTGATAATTTTTCTCAGCCTAAATTATATAGGCTCTCTTTTTTTGTACGACCACCCTTTGAGTTATTCTACGAGTATTTTCTTTGAAAAATAAAAGAGTCTTAGGTCCTTTTATTCTCGAGATTTGAGAAAATGATCCTTATATTGCCTATTGATTCTTCTTGTATTCTTGCGATCGTTCTTAGGATTTCATTGATGATTTCTTCTACCTCTCCGCTGATCATCTTGCCAGGGCCTTCTCCTATATGGGGGCATCCGGGCATCCCTCGTGATGCTTGGGTTGTAGCTAGTTATTGTCATCTCTTTGAACTCCTTTTCAAAGATAGTCACCAGTTGAGTGAAGCTATGGATGCTAGCAAGTGGTAATTTTTTATACCAGCGTCTGGTTGGCCCTTCTAGAGTCAAATAGAAGAGTCGATACATTTGTAACTCTGTCACTCCTTGTGTTAGCATCGCTTCTCGGAATAAGCTTATATACGAAGAAGGATCAGTCCTCTCAGAGTAGATGGTTATCTGAGGCATCTGAAACTTCTCAGGAAGGCGTGATGATAAAATTTTCTTTGATAGGGGAGAAGTAGAGGCGAAAAAAGGAACCTCCTTACTTTCTGATCCCTTTCCTTGAGCAGGAGTACTCTGTGATCCCATTTCCTGTAGTATTTTCTTATGTAGTCTTCTATTTCCTTATTATCATCAGTTGTTATTATTTTTCTCTCCTGGGCATGCTTTTTGTTGAGATGACACCTCATGGCGATGAGAGCTAATTGACACTCCTCCCCTTATTCATTCATCTTTCGGTGGCATCCTTCATCGTCATTTTTTCTCTACTTCTGTCCTTTGCAAATTCTGATAGGGAGACCAACGTCTTGTAGTGCTTCAAATTTATAGATTGATACTTCTATAAATTTAGCCTTTCCTTTCTGTCGGGCAATTAACCTGGATACGAATGCATTTTTACGCACTTTCCCAAAGTTCTGAATCTTCTCCTTATGATCGCCTCGAGAAACTCAGAATTCCCATCCTTTGAGAAGAAATAATGTTTCTTTTTTTCTCCTAGGCCAGCTGGTTCTTTGGCTAACTGGCGTCTGATTTCCAAGAGTTCTTTTTCCAATGCTTCGGTCTGGCTAGATAACACTTCATCTGTATGTTCATCCCCAGGCCAGGGTCCTTCACATTTGGATGGGGCCCTCCTTCTTCCCTTGGCAGCATTTTCATGAGAGCCTTCCTTGCCTTGTCTTCTTCCGTCCATTTCGGAAATTTTCTTAAGGAAAAAAAATCTACAAAAAATATTTTCTCAGAAAACTTTTAAAAAATATTTCTTCCTCCTTTTTTCCTCCACGCACGATGCTTTAATGGCTTTTTGTTTGATTCTCACAGATGGCTTCAGCTGTTGGTGCAAGAATTATCCACGAACCCTCCTCACAGTTAACGAGGAATGACTCAGTTAATGAAGTGTGAGGGCGATGTGTCTGTTATTGAACGGAGATTTTTTCATCAAAGAGTGACTGAAATGTGACTACTTTCGACGAGGCTCCACCTCCTAAGTCTGCAAAGACAACAAACACCTATGGAGTGACGCTTCCCGATGAAAAAACTCCGATGCCTAAGTCAGAAATAATGTGGAGAAAAAAGAAAATAGACTTCCGAAGAAAGTAACAAAGAGAAAATCAAAAATGGCTTGAAATGGGAGAAGAGTGTGTGAAATCTATACCCCAAGGCTACCAAATAAAAAATGATTAGAAAAGGTGATAATCAAGCTCCCTCTTTCTCCCTCTGATTCTATCAGTGTGTATTCAAAGTGCAAACTTCCAGTGAGGTTTCAACCAAAAATCCCAAATCCGAGAGAGAGTCCTAAAATCTGAGAGAGCTAGCCCGGAAAGAAGTCCCAAGTCTCAAAAAGAGAGTCCAAAAGTCCTCTTTCTGTTGAAGAAAGTTGCCTTGTATAGTGTCTCCCTCTTGAACAGTGACTTGGCATCGGAGAATGGAAAGGATGTGACATCTGACATGAGACAGTGTGAAGCCAAATTTTATTAATGGTGCAGACACATCTACAGGAGTATGGGCCTGACACCGTCCCATCACCTAAAAAAATGATCAGAGGATGAGACGGGTGTATTTAAGGGGTCAACTGTCAATAACCATTCCCATTTTTGATATGAAGAAGTAGTGCATGTCTACTGATACTTTGTGTAAGAATTCCCACCCTGATCAGAGATTACCTACAAATTCCTCTAAGAAGCTATCCGGATCTTTAGGGAGGCGACTTATCTCAGTTGATGCTGTTGGATGCCTAAGGCATGTTGTGGATGACCGTGCCATGCCTGAGAAGGAGCTTCAGTATTTGTGACGCCTGAGACGGTGAGAATCTTAAGGCGCCATTAATTCTCCTAGGATGCTGATTACCTGAGGCGAAACTCACTAGGGTTATGGAATCCCTAAGAAGAGGGATTCCTGGGGTGGAATTTGCCTAAAGCCGTGTATTCCCTGAGCAGGGAGATACCTGGGGCGAGGTGTACCTGAGACAGAGCTGCGTAGGATTACCCTTGGCCACCTACATGTGCCTTACTGACAAGACATCCACGTATCACCCCTACATTTTTCCCCCAAACAAATTCTATAAAGGATATTTGGAAATTGACACAAAATTCAGGAGGCAAAGACAAAAACAATAACAAAATGAACAACAACAAGAAGACTGACAAGCATGAAATATACCATCTTGTCTACATTGTATAAAAACCAACAAAATTCAAGTTTGGCATAATATTAAAGAGAATATAGATAATGTATTAATCAAAGGTACAAGGTTATTATATGATTTTTTGAAAAAATGTAATATTACTATTTACAAAGGTAGAGAACAAAGACTAGTAAGGGTGTCAATTCGGATAAACGTATAATATTCGTATCGTGTCAATGACCTTACAATATTTTTTTGTGCTCATTCGAATATGATCTATTTATTAATCATGTCAAGAACCCTCAATTCAAATACAATCCATTTATTAATCATATCATCCGTTTAATAATCGTGTCATTTATTTTTTAAATAAGTGATATAACACAATATGATCGGATCATTAACTCGATCTAATTTATTCAATTTATTTAATTAATCAATATAAAATTTAATCTATATAACTAATTATTTATTTAATATAAAATAAGTATCAAATATAAATAAATAAAATTATTATATTAAATAATTATTCATT
>JAVXUL010027155.1:0-11593 GCA_035590515.1 Trichilia minutiflora
ATGATTGTATTTAACATTAATTTCGTATTTGATTAGACGTAATAAATAATTTAAACATCACATAAATAGATGTTTTTCATTGTATATATATAAAAAAAAACTTCCACTTTTATATTATTTAATAACTTTTAAAATAATTTTCTCTTGAGTTTTTATAAATTCAAAAAAAAATTATAAATCATTCTAATACTTACAATTTAAATGATTAAATTTATGATTTAAACTATTAAATTTGTTATTTATATCAAATTATTTTAATAATAAACCCCTTAACAATTATATTTAATAAAAAAAATTTCTTATTTAATTATAAATGACAAAGAAAATTGCTTAATAACAAATCTCCAATCTTATTCAAATGACATAAATAAGAAACTTTGTGTCCAATGAATGAATAGAGAAAGAAAACAAAATCTATAAATGAACCCACGTATGATGATAGCAATTGAATGAGTCTCTATCCCCACCTAATCATCTCTCCAAAAGCAGAAAGCCAAAAGCAGTAAACTCAAATCTAAAAAGCCAGAAGCCAAAATCTGTGAAAAGTGCTTTCACCCTTTCATTGCATCGCCTTCTTACAGTCAGTACTGTAAAAACCAGCTCATCTCTTACTGTAAATGGTCACAAGTATAATTATTGCTAATTATCAAATTCTTCCCTATTATTTATAAAAAAGACCATATCTTAAAATGTTTAAAATAATTTTATTTTATAATTTATTTTTATTTATATTATTATATTTTTATTTGTGGGGCTAATAATTTTAACTAATAAATTATTTTAATAAAAATTTATAATATCTAAAATAATTTTATTTTTTTATTAAAATTATTTGCTCACAAAGATAATAATAACAATATAAATTAAAATAAATTAAGAATATATTGAGAACTCTTTAAAAAAATTATTTTATATATTAAATAGAGATAACTTTTTATTGTCTCTAAAATAGACAAAACTATATTTTTTTAGTTTGTTTTTGTTGGTAATAAAAATTACTTTTAGTTATTATAATTAATTTTATTTATTTAAAAATATAAAAAGATACTTTTATCTATATTACTAAAAATTCTCTTATTTAATATAAAAATATTTTTTTTCAAAGCAATCTTAATATATTCTTATTTATTTATATTATTTTTATTCTCTTTGTGATCTAATAATATTAATTAATAAATAATTTTAATAAAAAAGTAAAATAATATTATTAAAATAATATCTTTTATTAAAATAATTTATTATCGAAAATTATTAGTTTACACACACAAAAAAAAGCAATATGAATAAAAGAGTAAACTAAAAAATAAGGTTATTTTACATATTTTAATATATTTAATTAGTCAATAAATAATTAAATATATAAAAATACCATAGTAAAAAAAAATTGTGTGATTTTTGTAATATTTTTCTCTATATAAAATAAAAATTTCCTATTAAAAATGTATAAACTTTTGGATATATTTGTTATATTGTATAAAACTAGTGACTAATTTGAAAATTTTATTGTGAATGCATTGTAAGATTCTTACTCTCACAGAGTTCAGACTTCAGAGTCGTGTGACGACGGAGGGAAATGATTCAAATCCGAATAATGACATCTGTCTTGCTGTCAGATTCTCTTGACTTCTGGGGTATTTATCGTCTTTTCTCACCGCATTTTCACTGCTAATTTCCCATTTTATAAATTATGTAAAAAAAAAACAAACTATTAAATCATTGAATCATAACTACATTAGATTTATAATTGAAATATTAAATTTAAAATAAAATAAAATAAAATAAAATATTAATATTAAGAGATGTAAATTTGCATATACCAATAATTTAAAATGATCTTGTTAATTTATATAAAAAAATTTATATAAATTTAAATTGAATTTTTTTAACAAGTATTTACTTGTTATAATTTTTAATAATTTAAAGTTATAAAAATAATCATTAATTATCATATTAAATAATTAAAATTATTAAAAATAATAAATACAAAAAATTAATAGATACATTAAATTGTTAGTAAAATTTATTTAAATTTAACTTTTAAATTGTATAAAAATTCTGTACATAATTAATTATCACACAATTCTATTCATTATTTTTAATTAATATAAAAGTTGATTAAAGATTAAAGATAATAATTTAAATAAATGTATCATATTCGTAATTCGTATTGTGTTAATAAATTTTTAATATTTTTTATACGAATTCGATTTATTTATTAATCGTATCAAAAATTTTTAATCTAAATACAATTCATTTATTAATTGTGTTATCTATTTATTAAATAGGTGACCTAATATAATTAGATTAATCATTAATTTAATTTAATTTAATTAATTAATTAATATAAAATTTAATTAATTATTTATTTAAATATAAATTAAATATTAAAATATAAATAAATAAATTATTATATTAAATATTTATTTATTTAATTAATTATATTTTAATCATATCTTAAATATATAAATAAATTCAAAAAATCAAACACAAATTCAATACTATTATTAATAATATGATATAAATATGATTTGGTTATTTATATCAAAATTTTTAAATATAAATTTATTTAATTATATTAAATTTATATTAAATAATAATATGATCACTCAAATTATTACATGTTATTGTTATTAACTAAATAATTAAAAATAAAAAATTATAAAAAAATAAAAAATTTAAAAAGGGTGTAAAATATATGATAGAGTTGAATGTACTGTATTCTAGCCCATTACAGTTATGTCATCTCATCCGGTCATCCCGTCTAGTCATCCAATTAAGCATTAGAATGTTGACGGATTAAATGTCCATCGTTTTCTGCTTTGTATATTTTGCAGATGGTAAAAAAGAAAAGGAGTTAAAAGGGATTGAAAATAAATTATTTTATTTTCTCTAAAAATCCAATAAAATAAAGTAAAATGAAAAATTAAAATCTAAACTACCATTCTCTCTCTCTTTTCTTTCGATCACTTCCTGCTGCGAGTCCTACTGTTCTCCCCATGAAAGTACCGAACCTTCTCTCTTATTTTGCTCCAAGCCTTCTTCAAAACTCGTACGCCCTTTACTTGGTTCTCTTGTTCTTTCACCAGCCGATCTCAACTGATTCCCCATTTTCCCATCCACCAAACAGCACTTTTCTTGCATTTTTTCCGCTTTAGCACGTTAAATCCTTTATAGCAGAGAAAGTTTAGACCTTTTCTCTCTGTTAGTTAGAACTAAGAAAAATTTCTGTTCTTGCTTAGAACTTCATATCTCTTTGGTTGGTCTTTAGTTCTTTCACAGTTTCACTGTCCATTTTCAAATCCCCATTTTTTTCATCAACCAAATTATATTTTTCTTGCATTTTCTCTCCTCGATACACTCTGTTCTTGCTTAGAACCTTAACATCCAGTCTCAAGTTCTCATTTTCACATCTACCAAGCAAGATTTTTCTTGTGAGAGGAAGTTCAGACCTTTGAGAAGCTTTGAAGTTCTCATTTTACCATCTACCAAGCTGCATTTTCCTTTCCTTTTCTCTCTTTGTACTATTATACACCTCTTATGAATCTTGTAAATGAGAGAAAAAGGTTCAGCTATTTAAGAAAAGAATAAAAATGGTGCCCATCATAATTTTTCTTTTTTTTACTCTTTTTTCAACCACCGGTGGCCTCCATCATCACCGTCGCCACCTCCTACACCAGCCATTCTTTCCGGTAGAACCCACATCCGTCCCGCCGTCGCTGTCGCCGTCCCCTTCTCCGTCTCCTCAGCCGCTGACCCACGACCAACAGTTACCGAAATACCCATTTTCGACTTCTCCGCCTTCCACTCAGCAAAAACCGTTCTTTCCTTCCTATCATTCACCTCCTTCGCCTCCTCCACCTTCCGTACAATCAACTTTCCCCGCCAACATTTCCTCTCTTCTTTTTCCTCACCCTCCTTCATCCTCCACCCACCGCCACGTCATCATTCTCGCCATCACCCTCTCTCTCTTCTCTGCTGCTATTATCACCGCCGTTACAGCGATTTTCCTTTACTTCCGCAGCAGACAACGCAGTCATTCAAACAAAACCGCAGTTGCAGACAGCCAGCGTCTTTTCCCTCCAAATTTAACTCCCTCCGACGGCGACAGTAAAACAGCGACCGCCCATAGAAATGTATCATCTTCAAACCAACCCAGTACTTCATCGGAGTTTCTTTATCTGGGTACTCTCGTAAACTCTCATTCACAAGAAATTCCTCTCGATGCCCGAAACGTCGGCGTCAAGATTGGCGTTTCATTGGCGAAATCTCCATCTGGATATCAGAAACTGGGCTCGCCGGAGCTAAAACCATTGCCGCCGTTGCCAAAACACAATCCGAGTTTCACTAGTGGCGAAATGTGTTTTAGCAAAGAAGAAGACGATGTCAAATGTGAAACAACAGAGGTAGAAGATGAGGAAGAACAATTTTTTTCGCCGAGAGGTTCATCTGGACGAAAAGAAAGTCGACAGAGCCCGTTGCCTGAGAGAATCGGATCAAGTTCCAGAAGGGAGAATTTTGGCAGTAGAAGCTTTAATTCTAGAACTGCTTCGTACCCGTATTCCCATTCTTGCTCACCAGCGAATTCTATCGCAAGTTCTTGTCATTCTCCGGCGAGAAATTTAAGTCCTAATTTTATGAAATCAAAATTTCAAGAAAATGTTAATAACTTATCAATTTCTTCATCGTCATGCTTGTCGAGAAGTGATTCAGGGAATACCCAGAGTTCACCTGACAGGTTTTCAAGTTCTTCAGGGAAGAACAAGCAATCACCTGCACGAGTTGTTCCCATAAAATTGCCACCACCACCGCCTCCGCCACCACCACCGCGGTTCTGGGAGATTCCAACTGTTGCTCGGAGAAGTTCAGGGCCCCCGGTTCTTGTGGCATCTCAGAGGGCTGATGTGGTAAGAAGTTTGGGAACGAGTTTAGCTGACGGCCAGTTGAATAAGAATGAGAATGTGGAGAAGAGAGAGGAGACGCCACTGCCGAAATTGAAACCTTTGCATTGGGATAAAGTTAGAGCAAGTTCTGATCGAGCTATGGTGTGGGATCAACTGAAATCAAGCTCTTTTCAGTGAGTAATTGATGACCGTTTTCGTCTTTTTGTGTGTTAATGAAGTTTCTTTGAGTATGGTTTTATTTTTTTTTTCGTTAGTGTATCTGTCTATGTATTTTGAGTTTGTAGAATGTGGTGTTGGTTGCAGATTAAATGAGGAGATGATTGAGACATTATTTATGGTGAATAATTCAAACTTGAATCCAAAAGACAATGGTCCGAAGCAGGTTCTTCCATCTCTAAAGTTAGAGAATCTGGTACTTGATCCGAAGAAGTCTCAAAACATCGCAATTCTGCTGAGAGCACTCAACGTCACCATTGATGAAGTGTGTGAAGCTCTTTTGGAAGGTAAAGTTTCACATTTATTAAAGGCATAAAGTGTCATTGATGTTGCGCAATACTTTACCGCTTTATTGAATGCTTGTTTTACTTCATCAATTCTTCCTTTTGAAATGTTTTATGTTTACTTGAAAAGTGCATTTGGTGTTGTGCTATACATTGCTTTCAGATTCTTAATTTGCAGAAGCAGAGTACTTTTATGGTGGCAAGAAATTGAAGTTTCTTACCTACAATGATCCACAAAATTTTGTGTTTTCATGCTTATTCATTCATCATCAATTTGTTTGCCTACCTATTTTTTTTCAACAGACGTCAATCTATATGATTAATTAGCCAGCTATTTGTCTAAAATGTTTGAATTTTTCTATGTTCATAAACAGGCAATTCAGATACATTGGGGACTGAGCTACTGGAAAGTTTATTAAAGATGGCTCCGACTAAAGAAGAAGAACGCAAGATAAAGGAGTTCAAAGATGAATCTCCATTTAAGCTGGGTCCTGCTGAGAAATTTCTCAAGGCAGTGCTTGACATTCCTTTTGCATTTAAGAGAATAGATGCAATGCTCTACATTGCCAATTTCGACTCTGAAATTGAGTACCTTAAAAAATCTTTTGAAACTCTTCAGGTAAATTGTGAACTATTTCTCACAACCCATACACCGACATGTACTTATGCATATTGGCTATGATAACTGCATTTTGTTTTTGTTTAGGATGTGGCACTTACCATCAATTTCTTGTGAAAACTTCACTGTCTAGAGGGCATATGGGTCAAACAAGTTCATGTTCATGTAAAAGACATTTCTTGTAGTTCGTCCAGATGGTGCACCACTGTGAAATCGTAATCATTAGTTGAATTGATGTATTTAGATTGTTGCATATGTTGTTGTAGTAGTCATTTTCCAGCTGCTTCTTACACTTGTCTTACTTCTTGGCAGGTAGCTTGTGAAGAGTTGAGGAAAAGCAGAATGTTCCTTAAGCTATTAGAAGCAGTGCTGAAGACCGGGAACCGCATGAATGTTGGCACCAATCGTGGCGATGCCCATGCTTTCAAGCTTGATACGCTGCTAAAGCTTGTTGATGTTAAGGGTGCTGATGGCAAAACCACACTCTTGCATTTTGTTGTACAGGAAATAATCCGAGCTGAAGGTTCTCGTCTTTCTTGTGCCAATCACAATATAAAAACTGAGAAAACTCTACAGTGTACTTTCCAGGATGATGTTGAATTTAGGAAGCTCGGTCTGCAAGTTGTTTCAGGTCTAAGCGGAGAGCTTACCAATGTGAAAAAAGCTGCTGCAATGGAGTTTGATATGCTTAGCAGTGACGTTGCAAAACTTGCTACTGGAATCACAAAAATTATGGAAGTAGTGAAACTAAATGAAGAAACTGCTATGAAGGAGAGCAGCCAGAAATTCTCCAATTCAATGAATGAGTTCTTGAAAAAGGCGGAACAAGAGATTATAAGCATACAGGCCCAAGAAAGTGTAGCCCTTTCCATGGTGAAGGAAATAACTGAGTATTTTCATGGTAACTCAGCAATGGAAGAAGCTCATCCATTCCGAATTTTCACTGTGGTAAAGGATTTTCTTTCAACTCTTGATCAGGTATGCAAGGAAGTTGGCAAGATCAATGAGAGAACTATCTACAGTTCAGTACGACCAGTGCTGGTAACTCCAACCATTACGCCAGCTTTCCCTGGATTTACCTCGAGGCAGCATTGTGGCTCTTCAGACGATGAAGGCTCATCTTTATCTTAATGCTTCATTGTTACCTGCGGTAGGTCTTGTCATGTGTTTCTGCCCCTTTCTGTGTAGCTATATATATTCACATGCAGAATTTTGGAATTTGTTTATCCTGTGTATCATACCATGGAGGGAATCATTTCAGGAAGTAATTAGTACTTTGCCAGAATAGTAGACTTCCATCTCCTGTATATCTGTTTAAACTGAATTCAAGGTTTTCTTTCAAGTGATAAGCAGAGCTTCTGGTTCTCGCATCCCATCTGTTTATCCATGTTATCTTCATTGATTTTTTTCAGCTAGATTGAAAAATGAATTACGTGGATATATTAGTCGAGTCCTAGAAAGGTTATACATCATCCATGTGGACTTTTTAAGAGATTGGGATGCTTCTGCTATGTTTTGAAAGTACAATGAATGTTTGATAAATAATTTTTAGCGTAGATCACTTGCTTCTTAACTTATATTTGATATCATAAGTGATCCGACCGCTCAACCGTTTCACATTAATACCAAAGCCATAAAGCGGATAATCAAATCAAATGTGACACAAAAACTGGTATAATTACAATCTTTCTGTGTCAATATTTTCTTATAGTAACCAAAAAACCAGTTGGTGGAGCATGTGGCACACTTTTATCGGAATGTGCTTGAAAAGAGACTATCAAATAGACAGTATTCTGTGCCCGGAATTATTCATTCAAGTAAAAATGATTTTTTTCAATAAATGTATTATTTGATTTTCAACACTGGTACGAAGTTATCTATATTCTTTAGAGCTTTAAAATCGTATGCCCTTTAGTTTTCATCCAAAAATATAACAAATTCATGCCTCTAGTAATCCAACTCTGGAAACTGAAATCTGGATCCTAGTTTCTTATTGTTTTTCTGAGAAGAAAGTCGGTCATACGATCCAGCACCCGTCGTGCTTCCTCTTCTGTGGCAGGAACAACATTGCGAATGCTAAAACCATCTTTCATTGCCTCAGGACGGATGGCAAATGTGAAGTAGAATTTATTCGATACCTGTTCAAATCACAATAAATGGGTAAATACTCCAAGCAGCAAATTGAAAGATATGAGAGTTCACAATGACGGTGGATTGGAAAGAAGATAATTAATCGAATTAGTTTAATATCACAAATGAGAGAAATTTCCAATTCATTCATTTATTGACCTTACATTGCACGAATTTCCTAGTTATTTCACACTTTTGCTTTTCAGGATGGAAATGGGTTGTGTTTAACCCCTTACATTTTATTTCACATTTTTGCTTTTAAGGATAGAAATGGGTTGTGTTCAACCTAATCTTATTTGCAATTTTTCATGCCGAAAAACGAGAGAATGAAAATGTTGCCATTTTAATGCCACGCTTACCTCACTGGACCTTAGCTCTGGCCTTGTAACATGAGCTACAACTTCCACATTTATTAGTGGTCTGGTGGGGTTCTCAAGTTCAGTATACAAAACACAGGATTTGAGACGGAGGAAATCTCCAACATCCACCTGCATTTGTAAAATCAGTATAAGATGACTTATTTGCACTATTTTCAGTCCAATGCCAGTTCCATAAGCAAAAAGACTAGCTCAGTGATCACTTTTTGGCTAGCTTTTACACCAAAGTGAATTTAGTTGTCTGTATCAGATGAGAGGTATTGCGAGTACTCACAGGCTTAAAAAAATCAACATGATCAACTTCTACAAAGTGGGGTGCAGCACCAGCAAATGCGTAAGCAGTTGAGAAGGCTAGTTCAGATGCTTTACGCATCAAAAATCCTCCAAAAATCCGACCGTGGATATTCCTCTGCTGCGGCTGACAAATCAAGGAGTTCTCATGGCAAGTATCCTTGATAAGAATACTATCTCTGTTTGCCAGCGCCGGCATGTCACAGAAGATTCGCCCTTCAGACAACAATGCATTAAGCCTGTCTTTATCCTTGTTTTCGGTATTGATTTTACTTTCTGCTCTCTTTCGTTTTCTCATTTGGTTCCTTTGTTCAGCTTCTTCCCACAACAATTTCTCTTTCTCTGTCTCAGGCAAGATCTGGTTAACTGGGGCTGATTTTCCTGTCTTTGCATCACGAGCCACAAATGTAAAGTTTGCTACAAGCGCTACTGATTCTGATGGATTGGTGGTATCTGCAAAATAAGTTTATAAAGATACAGCCAGTGAAGCAACAAAAACCAGATCGGAAATTCTAGACTACAAAGTCAAATGAGTATTGTTTGAATTAATGACGTCTTATTAAGACAAAAATAATGTATATGATTACCACATGACAGAATCGTATATAACACTAACTGAGAATGCCATTATCAAAAAAATGAACACTGGCAAACTCAGTTTTGAACTTGCTGCAAGGGCTTGTTGCCCAATGTTTGAATGTTCTCCCAGCTCCACAGACTACAGATGCTAGAGAAAAAATTCTACAAGCAACAGCAGTGCAGCGATCGAACCATCCTAAATTAGATTTTGTCATGGGTGTATGTAAGTGATTTAAGAAAAATTTATGGCAAGACTAATAAAATTCATCCCTTTTCTTTCTTTGATGTTACTAGCTCACAGAAAATAAAATCCAACTCAGACAAGTATAATTTCCTCTGATAATCAGCTTACCTATGGTGGTGACCATAAATAACTTGGACCCGAACCCATTTACAGCAAAAGCAATATTTTTGAAGACATATTCTCAACTATAACCAGCTCAACTGCAGACCCAATCCATTTCTAGCTTTGGATATGGGTTACTTTATTGCCTTTACATTGTATTATAACACCCTCGCAGTCATATTTCTAAGCGTTCACAATTACAATATGTTTTGTATAACCCGCTCTAAAAAACTTCGTCCACCAAATGAACATTTTGACTATCATGATTAACTGAAAAAAATTTATTAGATAGCTAGACACCCAAAAAGAAAAAAGTTATTGATTTTTTAGAGTACCTGGGGTGGACTGAGTCACTTCAAGTTGAATCTCCAAGGATGATCGCCCAACCCATGTAACAGCTCCAGCTATTTCCAAATCAATGTCAACACAGATTGATTTCTTCACAACCATCCTGTCAACAGAAGCAGTGACCAATAATATAGGCCTTGTGGCGCCATCATCACTGCAACAGTGCTGGTTGGCACAAACAAATGGATTACAGAATTTTGTATAAAATACATTAACAACAATGAATCCCTCCCCAATGCCAGTAAATAAAAACCCATCTTTAAAACATCATTCAAAGGAATTATTACCAATCTGAATCCAACAAACCTAAAGTAACTTAAATTAGAAACACAATATAAAATTGACAGGAAATTTTACCTTGTATGAAATAGTTCCAGCTAGCGCATCAAGATCCTCAAGCAATTTCCCCATCCTAATCTCATTCCAGGGATTCCTATACTGCTCTCTGAGTATATAATCACTTGAAAACTTGTAAAGAATACTTGTCCTGCTCTGTGATGGGGTTTTTGCCCCCAATTCACTTTGCGAAACCGAATCAAGGGGCTTATCCCCAGTTTCTTCAAACATTCTTGATCTTGCTTCCCATAACGCATTTGTTACAGGCGAGTGGTACATTCCAGGCCACAAACTGAGAGGTTTTCGCATAGAAGAGCCTGCATCTATCGGCTGCGAGGTGTCCAATGGGGAACTAGTAGCTGAAACATCTGGAATTGCACTTGATTTTGAAGGAGATGGATTGGCTTCTACTGGTTTGTGATATCGGTCTGAAATTTTATCCGAAAATGACCTCGTTTGATTAAATTTATTGAAAATTGGATCGAAAAATCTAGTTTTGATCATAAAATTGGACTCTTTAGATGAATCGAAAAAGCGGGTATTGGTGCATTTATGATTTAAGGTAGGTTTAAACATTGAAACTGAGCTGAAACTAGCAAATGACCTCGTTTTCCATATTGGTTTTGACTCTTTCGACAAAATAAACAATCTAATATTCAAAAAGAAAGATCTTGAAGAAAAAAGAGAATTCTTACAGAGTGTGAGAAATGATATTGTATCAGAAAAAGAGTTTTTGAATGCTGATTTTGGTCGGGGAAAACATGAGAAATGGGGGGAAACCGGTTCTCTGAGCTGTCTGATCATGGTTGAAATGAAGAAAAATCTTAATCTGAAGCCCAAAGTGAAAGTGAAGTATAACTCTTTCAGTTCAACTTGTTTGTTTCCATGATTTTAGGAAACTTTCTGTTTCTGAACTGGACTGGGATTCATTTGGGATCCAGTTCGTTCGATAGGATTTTCATTTGCTGTGTCCTTGATTCGGTATTACCGAAGTAAAACTATTACATCCTTATTCGGTACCAACGGAGTACAAATATTATAATATTATGCGGTGAAAATACGAATTATTATTAATATTATTATCAAGAGGCAGTGAAATGTTATTTAACTTATTTTAAATTTTTTATTTAAAATATATTATATAATTTAATTTTCAAAAAAATACT
>JAVXUL010027166.1:0-11593 GCA_035590515.1 Trichilia minutiflora
ACATATACAGTGATACAATATTAAATACCCTTAAACCGATAACACGAATGGTTTCTAGGGCATACTACACTAACAGTGGAGTGGAGTGTTTCTTGATATTAAATTCTTAACAATATAGGCTTTTTTTTTTTTTTTAATCGGAATGTCCGGATCAAATTTCGTGTATCTTGATTAATTTTTAAAAGAAGTTAATACAATATTTCACTGTCATGATCTCTCACTTAAATCATAAATATATCTAAAGAATCGAATTCAGAATCATGTATCTAATCACGTAATCTCAAATTTGTTTTTATCAACTGAATTATCTATGTGTTGATGTTAACAACATTTAACAACATAGACGTAAGCCATTATTTACTCAATTCTCCGTTTAGTCATTATACTTCCTTTGAAAAAAATTATAAAATATATATCATCATTATCAATAGAATCGGATAACCTGTTGTCTGCGATCTATTTCTTTTATAGAGTAAATATTTTTATTATTTCCATAAAAAAAACTTTGATCTATCCTTGTTCTTAGTTCACCACGCACCAGGGATTGTCGGTTTGGTTAAATTTTTTATTGCTAAGCATGAGAAAAGTTGCCATTATCGTGATGGATGCACTAAGGGATAATTTAGGATTAGGTTGCATTATAAAAATAATTTATTTTTACTATATAAAGAAATAATAAGGTAAGTGTTTAGTAATTTTTTTTGAAAGTATTCTAAATTTTAATGGTAATTATTATTATTAAGTATTAAAAAAAATATGAGAAAGGCATTTAAATCCATCTTATAGATATTGAAATAGATGAGGATCCATTGTTTTTTTGTTATTGATACTGTCATTTAAATCCCTAAAGATGTGATTTTGTAGTTAAGGATATATTGATTAATTATTTTTATATTGATTTTGTATTCAATTTTAAATGATGTATTATTTGTAAAAGTTCATGACAATCAAAAGATTTTAATTAAATTTTATATTATAATATTGAATGATTCTTAAATATGTTAAATATTTATGTCCCAAAAGGTACAGTTACAATGATAAGATGACGTAATTTTTGTCTATAAATCTTAAGTTCAATCCTAAGTTTGATTATTATCTTTGTATAAACTGAATTAAGTACGAATTTTCATTTAAAGATAAGAAGTATTAAATCTGTCCCGATTTGATACTGTCTAAAGAACTCAAAAGATTTGACCAAGATTAAAGTTTTGAGTTAAAAAATTTTTTTCAACGTTTGTTATTTATTTTGATTTGATATTTAATTAATCGTTATGATTTAAATATAATAAAAATTAATATTTTTTATTATATAAAAAAAAGAAAAGAAAAAGAAGGAGAAGAATGTGGTATCGCCATTTAAACAACAATTAATTCATCACTCTACTTTTCTCTTTTTTAAATTATGAAAATGAGGGGCTTTGCGTTGTGCGTGGCATTACCATACCACACATATCTTCCGCTTTTCTTTATTTTGACTGGCATAGTAAACATTCATTTATGCTACAAAGACATGATTTCAGTCACAACCCATTCAAAGTTTCGCTCACTCCGCCAGCAGCCGGCCGCCACTTAGTGCACAGCACTTGATGTGATGTGAAATGAGGTTCCGCCGACAACCAAAAAGTCCAACAACAATTATACCTATAAACAACACATGCACGCTCATCGTTCCATCTTATCCGTAGGATTTACTAGACAAAGATGACCATTGATGAATGATGAGCCGTCGATGTCCCAAATGTGTTTGTGTGTGCACTGTGCAATAACTTTAACTTAGCACTTTCATGTGCACAGAAGACTAAAAGGTTTATTGTATTTTATATATGTCAAGTTAAAAATAAATGATCATTAAGCATTTATTTATTAGTTGATAAAAATAAAATAAAATAAAATAAAATTTAGAGGAATGCTAACGTGAGTATCCTTTAAAAGTAACTTAAAATACCCAGTTAGTTTATAATGTGAGAATTATTATTAATTTGAGAATTCTTTTTTTTTGTTTATTTTGTAAATAATTTTTTTATTCTACATTAAATTTTAATTTTAAATTTACAAACCTCTTTCATAAATCAAAAGGTGTTCTTTTATTCTTTATTGAATTCTTCTATCTTATCTAAAATTATTCACTATTTAAAAAAAAAAATACTCGAATGCTATTTTTAGTTTATATTAGTTTTGCAAAGCTAATCTGATTGATAAAAGTTCTCCTAAGATTTGTACTATTATTCTGATTAAAAAAACTTTTCTAATATTGATATTTTTAACTTCAAACCAGAATATGATAATAATTAAGTTGAATTTATATTAATGTGATATTTATATAAAAAATATTTTAAAAAACTCATGAGTAGTATATTTCAAGAATAATAATATTATACAAATTAATATTATATATATATATATAATATTTTATAATTTATTGATAATTTAATAAGATTTTCTCTTAGCTAATCTTAGGAGTTCGAATTGAGGATGGGTGAGTTCAATAATAATTTATTTAATATACAACATCAATAATATAAAATATGTGATAATTAACATTATTTTTTTTTATAATTAAAATATTCGGATCAGTTTACGTGTATTTTGATTAACTTTTAAAGGAGGTTAGCGTAACATCTCATCGTTATTACCCTCTATTTAAATCATAGATATACCCAAAAAATTAAATTTAATACCGTATACCTAATCATACAATTATAAATTCGTTTCTATTAACTAAATTACTCACAAAAGAATGGTAATTAATATTATTATAATATTATAATTAATAATATTTTATTCAACACACAAAGTAAGCAAGGATATAAGAAAATTGAATAAATATGGGGAAAAGAAATTCTTTTCCTAAGTATGACAGTTGTAATAAAAATCATCTCATAAAACTATGATATGTATTTAAATTTTTTTTTTTACTATAATTATGATTCATATGGTGGATGAATTTTAAAATTAATAGGTATTTAACAATAATTTATTAGAATATCTAATAATAACTAACATCCGTGGATGGTGCTTACTGCTTAAGAATTGGACACGGAACATTCCTCATCTCGTCTCGTCTGGATTCCATTAAATATTTTATACATAAAAATAATTGGATTATTGTTGTTGCAGACTCCAATAGTATGAACTTAATATTATTATTTAATAATTAAATATTTTAATTTTAATTTTAATTTTGTTCATATTGTGTATGTAGTCAGTCATGTTGGTCACCCTCTCTCTATAACGTTAAATGCTAATGCATGTACAATAAATAACAATTTTTGCTTGCTTAGCTTTAAATCAAATCAATTGCCATATATACAAACAATGTCATGGATGAGATGAGATCATAGATTGATTGATTGATTTTCACTTGGCAGGTTGGAAAATCATCATGATTTCCATTTAATGACTTCATAATTATCATATTTACGTGTATTTTTTTTAAAATTATTATTAACGATTCTTTATAGTAAAAAAAAAAAATTATGTCGTCAGTGAATTGTGATAATAAGAATTTAGAGTATGAAAATTGTTTTGAATAAAAAAAAACCTTACATTTTAAACTTTAAAATGAAAGATTTTTAACTATTATTCATAATTTAAAATTATTTAAAATATATTTTTTTATTATAATTTTTTTTTTTTTACTATATTTTTTTATTAATTATTAAATTTAACATGACTCTCTCTCTCTCTTGTGTGTGTGGATGGGTGGGCGGGTGCGGGTGCCTGTTTGATTGCCGGTTAAGTTTTTTAAATTAATTTAAAACATAAAATTTTATTTATTAAATATATATAATTTATATATTTAATTAATAAGTAATTAATGCATTATAATTAATAAATATGTAATATTAATTTTTAACTGTGAAAAATTAATAATAAAAAATATAAAAATAATATAATTTTAATTGTTGAAGTGGCATAGTTAATTGTCTGGTGTGTTCTTAGAGTAGGAGTCTAGGCCTAACTCAGAAGGGCAGCCCATCACCATATATAGTAAATTGGACCCTTATTTTTTGGATTGCTATTTCGCTAACATGGATCATACGATTTACAAATAAGACAACATGTTTAAAATTGTTTAAATACATACAACTATATTTCATAGAATAATAATAATGATTCTAAGTTTTATTTTAATTTTTAAATTCTAAGTGATATAGTAATTAAGTTGATAATATTATATCAATTTAATTATTAATAATTTATAATAAATAAAAAAATTTAAACTTAAGTTATAATTTAGGATTCGTAATTATACTCTATTTTTGATTGAGACATAAGTGATAAAAAAAATTAAAATTTACATGATTTTTTTTTAATATATAAAAGTTATATTGGCAATAATATATTATTTTCTTAATGCCAATGACTAGAAATTATCAAATTTTATTTAAATTTTATTTAAATATAACACAATCTAAATATCAACACCCACAAAATATTACATAAAAACAAGAAAGAGAAAAACATTTAATTACGTGAATTGTTATTCTACACTAGATTAATTTTATAAAAAATAATTTATTGAAAATTAAATTTTTATAATTATTTATTAGATTTTGTTAACTATTTAATGAAATTATTAACATTACTCATTTATTAGAGTGAAGTTTCATCTTAGTAAAAAATACTTCATTTTAAACACAAATTTTTATATATTAAATTTATGCAATTCAATAAATAAAATTAAAAATTTACATATAATATGGACAAATCGTTATTACATGATATTTTTTAACCTTACATTTTAATTATTGAATTAAATAAATGTAATAGTTGAAGATTTGTCTATAAATTTAAGTCAAGAAACCAACCCTTATCTTTATTGCACTAAAAAAATATTAACTTTTATAGTAAAAATAATCTACTGTTATTAATAAACAGTTGAATATTTAATAAAGATTGTTTTTTTTTTTAATTTTGAGTTAAATTTAAATATAAATTTTAGCTATTAAATATATTAAAAAATTGTATTTAACATTGATAATTCAATGATTATATTTATTATTAAATTATATAAAATCAATAAAAAATATTTGTGGTTAAAATTAGATCAAAGACACATATTCTATAAATATATTATTTTATAATCTACGGCATTATCAACTGTTTTCTTGCGTTATATATATATATATATATATATATACACACACAAAAGAAATTGTTATTGCGAAATTGAGATTGAATTTATTCATTGTTTGAATGATTCCCGAAGGGTTTAGTAGTTACCAACGCCAAATTGAGATTGAATTTATTCATTGTTTGAATGATTCCTGAAGGGCTTAGTAGTCACCAACGCCAACCCGAACCCAATTATGCAACAAAACAATTAACAAAATTATTCAATTTTAACTACCATAATAGGAGTAATACAAATTTTATGTTAAAAATATTTATTTTTAAATCTTACAATTTTATTTTTAATAATAGATTCAAACTCATCTTTAAAAATTTTGTTAATATATTAATTTTAACTTCACATATATAATTTAATACCTTTTATGTTATTTCGACATTAGACTTACTTTTATCTCCACAACTATCTTAAAGTTTGTTAAGAATCATTCTTTATTTAGACTCTTTCGTCTCGTAACTACTTCTCGTCCTCAAGGATTGAAATATTAGAGACTCATTAACTTTCACTTATTCATTCTTAAACTCATGATCATATCAAATAAAAATTAGTTTTGATATCATATTATAAGATTTAACCAAATACTATTAATAATATTATCCGTTTTGATCCAACCTTTA
The DNA here is from genome assembly GCA_035590515.1 of Trichilia minutiflora. Taxonomy (NCBI): domain Eukaryota; kingdom Viridiplantae; phylum Streptophyta; class Magnoliopsida; order Sapindales; family Meliaceae; genus Trichilia; species Trichilia minutiflora. The sequence continues at coordinate 5,752 of JAVXUL010027166.1, forward strand.
ATATCTTATGGTTTTATTTTTTATAATGAATCCAAATGCATCTCAAAAAATCTCATTAATATATTGATTTAATCTTTACATATATAATTTAATAATTTTTTTATTTTGATATAAAACTCGTTTTTATCCCACATCTATCTTAAAATCCATTAAAAAATCGTTCTTTATTTAACCCTTCTCCTCATCGTGATACCACATCCTATCTTCAGGACCAGGATTTTATACTATATGCTCGTCAAAACTTCACTCCATTAAAACAAATAAAAAAAGAATAACAATCATTGATACAAATAATGAGCAAATATTGTATATCATTTGCCGTGCAATGAATTATAATAGGTTACTAATTTTAAAATTAAAAATTAACATCTTTTATTTTACAACAAAATTGTTTTTTAATATTATTCTCATGCTTTTGTATTTTGTACTATGAATTAATTATCATAATACGTACATTATTAAGAAGTCACATACCGAATATTTTCTTTATGGATATTGTTTTGTATTGTATTACTACTATAGTTGGAACTTAGATATTTATAGGGTCACTTTATGGTTGGTGAAGGTTTTCAAAAAATTTATTTTTCTACTATAAAAAATAAATAAATAAAAAACCAGTTAAATATTTGATAAAATTTATTTTTAAAAGTGATTGGTAGATTATGCTTTTAAAATATTATAATAAGACAAATGATTGAAACAAATATAATATAAATAAAAATTATTTTGACAATAAGGATATTGCATAAAATTATAAATAATTATTTTAATATCTAATCATCAAATTTAGATTATTGTTTAAATTAATTTAGTTTTAATAATAAAATTATATAAATAGTTCAACCTGATCCTGTCTTGTATCAAATATAATACAACAATATATATCATTCAATTTTGTCATATCATATTTTATTTATTTTTTAGTCAATTTTATTTAAATTTTAATGATATTATTTTCTAATTAGTGGTAAATTTTATTAATTTGTTGGAATTTAATTTATAATTTTTATTATTTATATGAAGATGTTTAAAAATATATTTATAAAAAAATTATTTATCAAAATTAAAATTTAAAAACTACATTTTCTTCAATTTTTTAAAAATCTTTTATAGAATAACTAATTTTTATTGAAAAATAATTCTAAAAATTTTTTTACCCAATGCTTAAAATAATTTATGACTACTTAAAATCACTTTTAATAGTATAAGCAAACTGAAAAATATTACAAATATAAAAATGATAAAAGTTTTGACTATTTGACCATATAATGTCGGACTGCAACAGAAATTTTTTTTTTTTATAACTATATTTGACCATGGAATGGTGGTAAAGTATTTGCATTTGGGATGGGGAAATGCAATACATTATAGTATAAATACAGTAATAGTAAATAATAAATTTGAATAATTAATACTCACTTTATATATATATACACACACACATTAAATTCTATAAATTAATAAATAAAAGTTTATATCCAAAAATAAATTAAAAAATTTAAGTCAAAAAAATTCTAACTATATATATGATATAATTAGAATTTTTTTGACTTAAAATTTTCAATTTATTAAACATAAGTTTTTATCTATCTATCTATCTATCTATCTAATTTTATAAATTATTAAAATTTATTATATAACAAATATTTGTCATTTTATTTATCATATCGAAGCATTGTTTTGAATGTACATTTTGTTGAATTTTGCTAATACTGTTGTAAGAATGATAGTTGTATGCATAACAGCATAAGTGTCTAAAAACTAAAGGTAGAACGTGGAATTAAGATTTTTAATAAATTCTCTAATTTTCTCTTTTTAAAAACTCAAACCTTTCCACACTTTCTTCATCAATGGAATTTTGATCATTTCTTTCATTTTCTAATGATTTTTCTACTGCTTTTACTTGTCTATTTATAGACAAAATCAATAAACGAATTAATATATTTTTCTTGATTAATCGATTTATAATGTTTCATATTAAATCATTTATATATTTTTTCTAGAAAATTTTCTTGATCTTGATATAGCATCTTTAATTTTTAACTTTAATAATTTTAATTCTTAGAATATAAAATGTTTCACCCATATCTTTTATATTGAACTTTATAACAAGGTGTTACTGGCCAATAAAAATCATCCATATACAATAAGAGCATAGATATTCTATCTTGACATTACCAACTATAAACATAATAATCCAATAAATTTATTTTGTAACTCAAATTTAATATTGCTTGATGAAATTTTAAATACCATTATTTAGACGATTACTTAAGTCTTTACAAAGACTTTTTTAATTTATAAATTTTGTCTTCATTTCCTTTAACCAAAAACTCTTTGATTGTAATATATAAATCTCTTCTTTTAATTCACCATTTAAAAATGTTATCTTCACATTCAATTAAATATTATTTATACTTTAATTATACAAGTCAAAGTACCACATTTCAATTGTGACTCGACTCCTTACCTGAGGCTCTGTCACGAGATAATTATTGTCATACCTTAGTCGACTGTGACTTGACCTCACACTTAAACCTCTGTCATAGAACAATTTTTACGATAATTCAAATGGATGTTAATTTAGTAACTGATGAATAAGTATCCACAAAGTTTATTCTAGGCATATCTATCTAGACTTTAATTAATATTTAATGGATTTTTTTTCTTTAGGTAAATCAATTAATTTTCAAACTTATCTAAAAAAAGTGTGGCTTGTTGGTATAAGAGCCTAGGTGTCACACCCCGACCCGTGAGTCCCACCTGTGATAACCGCCACAGATTCCTAATAAGCATTCCTTAGGTCCAGAACGTTTACTAAGAATCTGTAAGGCAAAAAAATCTGGAATCAAACACATACAAAATACTTCCAATAAGATTTCCTCCCAACACCCAAAATTCTTTTCACAATCAAAACAAACCAAACACTTCTAAAATCATTGAGCATCAAATACATAGTAGATAAAAATCATACATTATAAAAATCAATAACATCATTTTCACTTCTTTCTAAAATCTCTCATATAATAAAATATTAAAATAATTTAATTACAAATACTATTAAAATCCCTCGCCTTCCTGAAAATATTGAAAACCATGAACGTTATCATTAATGCTACTCCCAGTAGACTCAATGAAATGTGTGAATCGAGTATAGAAGCAATACCTACAATATCCGCTTTCGATGCAATCATCACCCTCCACGCTACTGCTGCGCTAAACTTGTGAGTGGGAAAAATGGGTGAGCATACTAATGTATACTCAGTGAGAGAATAAATGAATCATAATAATAAGAAATATAAATACCATCATTATTATCAAGAAATATTTATTCAACTAAAAAAACTTTGCAAGGAAAACACATTTAATTATCTTTTCCATTTTCAAACCATAACAAATCAAGTACTGAGCAAATCATTGGGTATAGTCAACCTTCCAGTAATTATGCTGATCAGGCATAATCCCGAACCATTAGTAGGTTTTATATGCAGATAAAACATGTTGTTTAAAAATTGTATTTTAAATGCAGAAACTGAAACAATAAATGGTTTAGTTAGAAAATAAGCCCACCACTAATGTTGACTGTCAAGTAGTCACGTGGTGATACTCGTGACTGTCCTCTATAAATATATTTCCATTCCTAGCATACTGGGAGCATCAATTTGACGGTAGAAGTGCGAAAAACAAAAAGGAGAGCTAGGGTTTTGGATTCCAAAATTGGGGTTTTTTACATTCTAGGCAGAATCAAAATAAACCAACGATACCACAAGGTTAGTGGTATTATTTTTAACCTATCTGCACTTTCCATTTCGTAATGTATCAAATTTTTAAAAAATGGGTTTTACTATTTATCCATAGAGATTTTGATAGTTTTAGTATGTACATTTAGATTTTTATGCGTTAGATAGATTATGGTGAGATTGGGTAAGTCATGAGGGTGTTAAAAACGAGATTTCGAAAATTTTGGATGGGTATAAATAGTAATATGATTACTATTTCGACGAGTCGATGGGGTTCACTCATCAATTTTATAGAACTGAGTTGAAATATGTTAGTTTAGCCCAAATATGGGTTCGTAGTAATGAGAATTTGGATAATCGATCAAATAACGAGGGTTTTATTCGATTTTGCATAATAATCAATTCTAAAAAACCCGGGTTAGCATTCATTACATGCATACAAGTCTTATTCATATTTTAAAAATATGTATTGATGTGGTTTATCATATATGTGTTGAGGCGATGATACGCTAGCGAGGAACCCGCGAGAGGTGCTGAGAAACGAGGAGAACTAGGGAGTGTATACCCTCTCTAAGCTGTGCGAATGACTTTATATTTTTATGGTTTTAATACAAGTTTTGAGATATTCTTTATTGTCTATAAATGCTTTATAGATTTAACCTCATATGATTAATGCTTTTGCTTCGTACGCTTGTTTATGTATATGTACATGTTTTGGAATGAAAAGTATTTATGTTGAGAACAACCAGAAGGCCAAGTTAATTTATGTTTAATGAATGCTTTGATGATCATATTTATATTTTCTTGTGGATATATTAGACTTATACAAAGATATACATATGGATATTCACTTACATGTTGGTGATAACGACCATAAAGGTCGAGATATTTACTATAGCTACAGGGTGGTAGCCTAGGGGAGTCCACTTGGATGTGGACACCTGGGTGAGTGATATATATGGTAGTCTAGGGTCGGCTTGATAGAGAGGTTGCCTAGGTAAGTGGAGACTTCATAGGTGGGGATGATGTATGGTGTTATATTAATGTGTGGAGATATGATTTGACCACCTGTGAGTCTCATCAAGTTAGTCACGGATATCATCACATGGCTAACTTGAGGCGAACGTTAGTGATGGGCCTGTTTTCAAAGAAACCAAACATAATTTACTCTTTGCATTTAAAATACAACTTTTATAAATCATCATTGCTTTCTTCTGCATACAAAATCCACTAACGGTCTCAGGATGCCCAAGGCTAGAGTCATCGCCTGAAAAGGGAGCCAGCCCAATGATTTTGATATACATTTCGAAGTTTTCAAATTAAGATAAACATTTTAAATCAAATTACTTTATAATATTTTTTAGCTATACTTTACTTTCTAATATGAAGCAAGCACTATTTACTTATTTAAATCTTGATTTCACTCACTGAATTTACTCCCATATACTCATTGCCTTTACTCTTTAGTTTCAGGGTAAACGAGAAAGATACCTGCATCAGCCTGGTGGTGATTAATCTAGGTGCTGAGAGCATCAAGTATATTTTAGATTGACTTACTTAGATCAATTTGTAGTCTATTAGTAACGGTTGTTTATTGTATTTTATTTTATTTATAGAACTTTTATAGATTATAAAAGAATTTTTATAATCATACTCAAGTTTGTTTATATTGAACCAAAATGTGTATTTGAATATCTTGATGAATGATTTACGAAATAGTTTGTGTCTTTTGAAGTGTTTGCGGATTGATTGAGAACTATTTCGGAGTTTGGGTGTTTTGGATAGTTTTATTTGAAAGTGTTTTGTTTACTGATTTTTGAAACAGAATTTTGGTAAAGGCCTTACAGGCTCTCAAGGCATATTATGGAGAATTGAGTATACCTTGGGGGTCTGTAGCAGTTATGACGTATGGGACCGAATATCGATGAATCATATGATATGCATATAGTCAATGATTTATCAATAGATTGTAATAGTCTGGGACGTAATCCTTTAACCTGAGACGTCTGGAATCGAACTCTATATGGATGGGTGTATTTCATATGGTGTATACGTATAGAGCTAATCATGCCTTATACAAGAAGCCGGTTTGGGTATACTTT
>JAVXUL010027177.1:0-11593 GCA_035590515.1 Trichilia minutiflora
TTCTGTTGGGATTTTGAATTTATATTTAATTGTAGTGATTGAAGTGAGATCTTCTAACTTGGGTAAAGTCTTATTGTTTTTATAATCTGCTACTAAAAGTTTTTAGCTTTTTTAAGTACTTTTTTTCAGAAGTGCCTCATAAATGGTCATTTGATTGCAGGAGAAGGTGGACAAAGTAATGAAATTAAGAATCTATGCCTTAGATTGACTATTTGTGAGACTTTTCTTTTGCTATTTTCTACACTGAACTGTTTAGCTAAGCTCAGTTGAAATTGATTTAGGTAATGGCTTGGTGATAAATTCAGAAGGCAATCATGTGTTTCTATTTATTATTGTTCAAGACTCGCATTGTATTGGAATTTGAACAGGCTGCCACTTTATTGGAGTTAAGTAATGTGGATTGTTCTAAATTGGATTCTAATTCATGCTCCAAGTCTTTCGGGTTCGGGTTTTCTCACTACCTATTGTTAGTTTTGGAATCATGATTTTGGTGGTCCAAAGCAAAATAATTTGGAGATAACTGAAAGTTACTCATATGGTATTGGCCCGAACCTGCAGCTATAGCTTTTGTGTGTATATGTATTCTGATTGTCCTTTTAGTGATGAAAATATGATGGTTAGTTGTGATTTTTCCATGGGACGAATATCTATTTTACCTTTCCACAATGTCTGATAAGTGGCGGAGATGTATTCTCTTGGAAGATTGTGAGAAAAGGGATCAACCCATGTTAGAATTTCCTTTACAAAATTGAGATAAACTGAATTTATCTTTCGTGTGGTTGTTCTTAGAAGTGACTCTGAAACTTTTGAAAGTTTCATCTTCCTGTCTACTGGATATTGAATCTGTTGTAGCTTGTACACTTGATATTTTATCCTTCTGAATCTACGCACTGGAAAAAATAATGATGCTAATATGCTGTGGTAATATTGCAGATCATAGAGTCATTTATGTTGCAGGTAGTTGTTAGCATATAAAATTTCTGTAATCCGTATCAGTGAGATAACATTTTTGTTGATTAATTGATTGTCGTGGAGTTCTGAATGATACAGATAACATGATTCAACTGCTATCAATTTAATTAATGGTTTAGGGTAGTTGGATTTAGGCATAAAGTTTTAACTTTGGTTTGAAGTTCGATTTTGCAAATTCCTTTATTTTTTCCATCTCTTAAAAAGGTAATAACAACTTAGAAGTTGCAAATGTCTTGCCTGTGGAGCATATTGCAGATGAGCATAAAACCCTGTTGTTGGTATTGTCATCTAAACAAATTTAGCTTTTTCATATTTTTTCCTTTTTCCTAATTTGATTTGGTATACATTTAGGCTGTTCCCATCCTTTTCAGTGCACCTTGTCCCATATATGTGGTAGGACGAAGAAGAAAGCTCATATACATCATGTGATCCTATCACTAGGTTGGGTCATGGGCTCTCCCAAATAAGCTGATAGAGATATATATGGATAGATTTGATTCTGTTATAGTATATGTTCACAATTTCAGTTCCTTGCTTATTACAGAAAAGAAAAATGTTGTTTCACTGAGAACTCTGTTTAGAACAATGCAAACAGTATCAAGCAGACTTAAATTTTTTAGAGGACGCCTATGTTCGCGATATCATGATGATAGTATTAGAGTAGCAATGAGAAACCAATATGAGCTGTTGACTTTCATCAAACTCTATATACAATTGAAACACCGGCTGAACAAAAACATCAGGAGTGATAATTTTTCGTGGTGAAAACCACTAGAACTTGTAGAAATCATCTATTCGCTAGATCTTCTGTGGGGAACAAATTCACTAGGAAGGAAACGCTTGTGCTAATCTCCTGGCTAAAATATATAGTTGACATCTACATTAGTTTCTAGTTGGATAGCGGGAAGTTGGGTCTTTTCCTGTGAGTCTGTGACGGGTGGCATATTTCTTAGCTCTAAGGCTTCTAAGCATTCTTTTGAATTGAATATTTCATTGTGTATGCACAGATTGTACTCTGGTAGTTTGATTTGTCCATTGATTCTCAAATGATATTATGCATTTCACCACAAGGGTTACTGTTTTGCTCTTTTCAAAATTCATTATGCTGCCAAACAACACCTTACTAGTACAGATTACAGACCAAGATTTTCTTTTCTCAATGAAGGCATCCGAGTGTCCATACTGGAATGCGTTCAAAAACAGCCATCTGTGCTGCAAGCAAAACATTTCCTCACTTCAACAATTCCATTACATTGAAAGAAATGACATTTAATTTGACTCATTAGGAGAATGTTTAAAGTGTTCATAAAGCGATAAGTTTCATTTTAATTCCAACCAACCACAAAAGTCGTCCCAGAAAGACTCGCAAAGTTTCTGTAGTTTTATTAGAATGAATCGGATATAAAACATATTTTAGTCAATATTGTCAAACAATTAAAAATGGATAATGAAAACACCACAATTGCATTATTTTAACTCAGTCAACCCAAAACAATGACCCCCCAAGAGCCCATTTTAGAATCAAGAAGGCAGTTTATCTCTTGAAACAATAGTTTTTTTATGAGTTTTGATACCTTCCCCTATGTTAAAGAATATTTCAGATGAATAGAAAAATAGAGAAGGGACTGATTTGTGGTATCCAAGTATCTAAAATAATGGAGATCATGATTCATGGCTTCAGCTCCATACGTTTCGTTTGTGCAGCAGACCAACGTGCCTTTATACAGTTTAAGGGGTAACAACAACCTAAATTTGTATATTTTAATCAGAAAGGCCCCCTTGCAATGCAATTTTTAATTTTATTTTTATTTCTTTTTTACCTTTTTATATTGTATTACTCAAACTTCAATATTTATGAGAACAATTCAGTTATACCGATCGGAATTGTAAGCCATATGATAAACAGATAGATTTTCTTTATTTATAGAAAAGAGAATTATTTTGAAGCAAGGGAAAAAATGGGTATCTCTATGACAATCTCTACGACACGTATTAAAAAAAAAATGAAAATTGGACAGCATAGACTTTCAAATACGCGGTTTTGCAAATAATCTGAAATATATACCCGTACACAAATACATGTATAACATAAACTCCTCTGGCTTTACGCCGTCTTCCCTTCGAAGATTTCAACCATTACCCAATTGGATTTTCTCCTTTTAACTGTTTGGCTGAGTAGAAAATAAAAAAGAAACTTACAGAAAATGACAACCCATATTCATCATTTGTTTCCCTCATTTTCTTATTCAAGCTTGAATAAATTTTTATTCTGATTCATTTTCCTTTTTTATTTCATGTACAACTGAGATGATATATCTGTCTTTCTGTATTGGTTGGTTGTTTGATAATTCATTGAGCTCATAAATTCAACCTATAAATTCATTGGGTTTCTCTTTGTTGACCTTACTTCTGTATCTCTCTATATCTAATAGTTGGGTTTGATTCATTTTTCTCTATTCAACAGAACCCTTTTTCTCTCTATTCATGTCCTCTCTTTTCCTAGCTATACTCTGTGGTTGAAAGTTGAACATTTGATCTATTTCTGTCAAGTAACCAATCCAAGATTGTTTTTTCCTTTTTCTCTCTAGAAAGTGAAGCTTTTCATTCATTGTTGCCCTTTCTGTGTGGACTCTACAAAATCTTGATCCATCATTGTGTGTTCTTTGCCTAATATTTTGCATACCATTTGTGGAATCCTCTATAAATTCAAGATTCAATCCTGATTGGTTCGGTTTGTACATATATTTTCGTATAGAGAGAATGATGAGGATGACAATGTTAGGAATGATGGATAAAGCAGTGCTGGATGATATAATAAGAAGGCTGCTCGAAGGAAGAGGAGGCAGACAGGTGCAGCTTTCAGAGGGAGAGATCCGTCAACTTTGTGTCAACGCTCGCCAAATCCTCCTATCACAGCCCAATCTTCTTGAACTTGAAGCTCCAATTCGCATCTGTGGTCAGCTTTCTCTCTTTCTCTCTGGTTCTATTGATGGTATTGAATTGTGAAATTAGAGCATATTTGTCTAGGTTTTTGGTATTTCAGGGTTTGTTTTGGGTAAGATTATGAAGGAAGGAATCAGTTATTGAAGAAAAGTTTTGATTTAATTTTTTAGTTTTTCTTGTAATTTTGTATGATTAGTGGGGAATTGAGTTAGAATTCTTATCTGGGTATGAACAAAATTAATTATCGGCATACTTTATGGATCCAGCCTTATTAGCTGGATTGTAAATTTTAAGTTCTGTCGGTGTTGTGAAGTTTGTATATTATCTATGTTACCTGAAAACATGTTAATTGCACATGTGAAACGGGAAGCCAGTGCTGTTGTTCTTTTTTTCAAAAAAAGCCATTTACCTAAGATCACTATGTCATGAAAGCAGACTATTTACTTTTTGCCCCCGGAATCTGGTATTTCTAACATCACAGATCTCTTTCAGGTGATGTTCATGGTCAATACCAAGATCTCCTGAGACTATTTGAACATGGTGGGTACCCTCCTGCGGCAAACTATCTCTTTCTCGGGGATTATGTTGATCGTGGCAAGCAGAGCTTGGAGACAATATGTTTGCTTTTGGCCTACAAAGTAAGATACCCTGAAAAAATTCACCTCTTGAGGGGAAACCATGAAGATCCTAAGATCAATCGGATTTATGGATTCTATGATGAGTGCAAAAGGAGATTCAATGTTAGGCTTTGGAAAATATTTACCGATTGCTTTAATTGCTTGCCTGTGGCTGCACTCATCAATGAGAAAATACTTTGTATGCATGGCGGACTCTCTCCAGAGTTGGAAAATCTGAATCAATTAAGGGATATCACTAGGCCAACTGATATTCCTGATAGTGGTCTCCTATGTGATCTGCTATGGTCAGATCCAGATGCTAATATTGAGGGCTGGGCAGACAGTGATCGAGGTGTTTCATGCACCTTTGGAGCAGATGTAGTTGCCGACTTCTTGGAAAAGAATGATCTTGATCTCATATGCCGTGGCCATCAGGTAAGCCGATTTCATTTTCAGCAGACTGAATATCCATTTACATTGGCATATTTTATGTCATTTGCATGCAATAGAAGCTTTTCTTAGCTTTCATGCTTTTTGCTTCTAGCCATTTTATGATTCCTGATGTTTGAGCCAGGATCCGTTGCTATGCAAACTTGTAGGAGAAATACTTCAGTTTTTTGTTGTTTAACACCAATTCTACTTGTTACCTACAGGAACACGTATCTGCATTATTTAGACAATAGTATATAATTTATAGTGGCTATCAATTGTGTTAACCTAATTGCCCTCAAGACATCCTCTCACCACCTTCTGTAGAAATCATTAATTTGCAATAGATATAATTATTGGGTTGAAAAGTGTAAGCAAGCTCATATTCTAATAGTCATTAAGCCGCCAAACTATCAAATGGTCAAAACGATTTTGAGAGATTTGAGATAAGTGCACTTTGCATAACACCCCCTGAGACCAACACCAGCATAGTTGGGAGGAACCTGAAAATTACTGATTTTAATTTCCAAATTAAGATGTTTCTGGGTTCAATTGCAGGTGGTGGAGGATGGATATGAGTTCTTCGCTATACGAAGATTGGTTACAATATTTTCAGCTCCAAACTATGGCGGGGAGTTTGACAATGTGGGTGCTCTATTAAGTGTTAATGAAGGTCTTGTGTGTTCGTTTGAGATATTGAAGCCAGCTGATAGATCATTTCCAAGCACTTCTAATTCAAAGGGGCCTCTGAAGAAGGTATGCTTACATTTTCTTGATCATCCATTATTTATATATGAACATGTTATGATCTGGAATATACTCTTACAAGATATATTGCTTTCCTGTCATTGTTTGAACAGTCCCGTAAAACTGGGAAGATTTGATGTTGAAAAAGGAATTTTCTGGAGATTTCTTTTAGTTCAAATAGGAGAGACAGGAAGCTCGTGCTAAAGTTTTGATTCCATAAAGGAGCAGCCTTTTCTGAGTCATGGCTTGCTGATAAATTTAATTGAAATCAAAAGTATTATGCAAAAAAAGAACCACCTGTAAATTAACAACTCCGGGCTTATCTTCTTTGGAGGAATTTGCATTTTACATCCTTTGATCTCTTCTTGACAGCTGATTGGCGTGGAAATGATTTGAAGATGTCTTGCCTAGTACCTAGTGTTTGTGCTTGATCAAGTTTCTCTTATTGCTCAAATTGCTTGTGTTTACAAGCAATGTTGGAGGCTAAGAGTCTCACTGATTATTGATTTCCACTGAATGGCTAATTTTTGTACATAATATATTCTATTTTAACAAATACTATTAATCTTTTAACTTCTTAGCAATTGCATAAAATAAGAGGATTTAATAAAGCAATAATAAGTTCTCCAGTATATTTTGCACTGACTTTCGATAATTTGTACACTTCTAGTCTCGATAATTTGGTAGCATTACTGCTAGTTCTGTAAGACTACCAGAAAGATTCCAGACTGTTGAAAGTTGAAGCATAAGCCGCGGACAACAAGAAATAGTCGAAAACAAGAAGCTTGGAAACATATTTAAAACTTCTCAAAACTTGAATTTTGGACTGAAACATGTTTAATATACAACCCAGAAACCTGTTAAACAAAAGTGGATAATTATGCTTGTATGCCAGTAGACTATTATCGTTGATCTCCTTTCCTACTTCTCTGACTTCTGAGAGATGCTTGGCTCATCCTTCCTTCCAGTTTCCTTGCAGTGCGTTGAATAGCTGCTAGCTTTTGGCGCTGACTATGGCTCCTCCTTTTACTGGATTATTGAAAGAGGAAAAAAAATCCAAACCATTAAGTATAATTTTAATCACCGAAGGAATTTAACCACTCTGAACGAATCAAATGCAAGCCTTAATGCAGATTCTACAGCTACAGAATAACATGGCTGGAGATAATTATTTCACGGAAATGTCATTGACTTGGAAAAGCTAAATATTGAGCTAAAAATTATTCAAGAAATATGAAAGTAAAAGGTAGTTATTTGGAAAAGCCCTATAATAAAAGGCTTAACTAAAGAGTAGAATAAAACAAAAAATTTAAATCTTATAAGCAGTGGCAACAGTCTAACCTGGTGAACAATAAACCTGCTGTAAGAACCAATCCTCCTACTGCCCAAGAAACTCTCTCGCTAAATTGCATTTCCTGCACCCACTGCTGAAAATCTTCTAATATACCTATTTTCTCAGATTTCTGCAGCATTTTAGATCGTGATGCCTTCCACAAATCAGCAATCTGATCCAAACTTGTTTTACCACCATAGCATGACGTCTCTTCCAAATCAATATCTTTATCATCAGGCAGTTCAACAGCAAAACCTGCAGCACAACAGAGCTCTGTGCCATTAGACACCCACTCCGCAGCTCTGCCACAAACAAAGTCTTTTACTCCACATGGTGCTAGAACATAGCAAGAGAAATTCTCATCAAAAATATATTTTGTCAAACATTTGGAAGGAATATATCAAATTTCTGATTTTTTAAATCATTAGCACAAAGGCAAAAACTACAAGATATGGCTTGCTTTACTAATTCTCTAGGCAAGCCCATCAATCCATGGTTTATTTCAACAAGAATTGCTAGAAAAAAAACTACCAGGTGTATGATTAAGTGTATACCAAAGCTCTACAACCCCAAGACTATTAACTAACCCTATCCACAACTTTAGAAATTAGTTGTATACCTGCGTCTTAACGTCCATTGAGAAGTAAGCGTTAGAGCAAGCCTGATAAACTCTATCACAGAATGAAGCACATAAACGAGGAGGTCCAGCTTGAATGCCAACACTTGGATCACAAATAGAGCATTCCAGTAGTTCCCATAGGCGCAAGCATTCTTGGCTTGCCTCCCCAGTCGAGGCAAGCCTCCTAATTGATAGCAAAGCAGGATGTGTCTGGGCAGCATCACAACAGGTCTTTTTGCGGAAGACCCTACAAAGGGTCAAATCATTCTGTCCTTTGCTTGCCTGTTTTGGTGGTTTCCCTTCGGATGAGAATGGTTTGAAGCGACCACCTTGTGAAATGCACACTCCACCATGTTTTCCTGTGTAGATATGTTTTCAAGGAATTTAAAAGCTGGAAATACAAACAGAAAATTTACTAATAATATCTTTCACAGCCAATGTAGTCCCTAACATATACCAAGCACAACATCAAGACTGACCACCATAGGCAAACTAAGTAATCAAATATAAAGCCTAGCCCCAGTTTATGTATTGGCCTTCAGAGATCAAAAGTTCATCTGTAGCAAGGTGTTATCATATGCATGAGCCCGAGTACTTAATTATTTTAATTAAGTACATCCATGATGCACTGTCCCATGGCAATACGAAAAACCTCTGAACGCTGTGAATATTAACTTTTGCAGCTTTTGTTCTGGGCTGGGGCATGTACAATGAAACATTAACGTTTGTCATTATTTGGCTACTCCCTGGAGAATAATATCCACTCCCTGCGTGTGCAGGCTACAACTTAATGCCAATGGGTATCAGCCAGCATCAAATCATGGTATGAAAGACAAGGGACAAGTACCCTATCACCGTATTACGGATGAAATCCAGAGATAGAGGGAGATTCATTTGCCATGACATATCCAAATTTGGCACATTAATAGGAAACTCTCCTAAAACATTTAACAAAAAGATCTCGTTACATGTTCATCCTTCTATACACCCAGAGGGAAAAAAGAGTGATTAAAAATCCACTCGGCTGAGCGGTTAAAGCAACTATTCTATTCAGTTCAACTAAATTCCTCTCTTGCAATACCAAAACACCATAAAGAATAGAAATTAACATGTACAAGCCAAGCAATGATTTTTCTCATAGACTCGAAAAGGGTTGCCTCAAAATCAATGTAAGAAATATTTACTACGAAGTAAGTAAAACGAAAATCCATTAAACATGGAGTCCTAACAGAGAAAGAAAACGGCGATTTACCATGAGAAAACGAGATTAACAAATGGAAAAGAAGAACCAAAATCGAGATTCCATAAACCCTTTTCTTCATAATCTCTTATTGTTCGATTTAGATGCTTAACATTTAACACAGCTGCAGTTTGTACAGAGAGAATTTGAAGGAAGAAAAAAGAATGGTCAAGTGGCAAAGGGTCGGTCGTCGTCATGCTTATCATTTAAAACAGCACTAGTTTTGGTCAAATTTTGATTATTTCACAGCAATTAAACAGTTTTAAATTTAAAAAAATTAATTCCAATGATAAATTAAACCAATTTAAATTTGTTTATATTTTTAAAATATAATTAATAGATATAAATTTTAATTATAATATTTATTTTAATTTTTATTAATTTAATTTTATTATATTTTTAATTTATAATATTAATTTAAGATATTTAAATAAATAATTATATTTAAACGTGATTTATATTAATAAAAAATAAACCAATAGATTTTAAATTGAACCAAATTTAATTCATTTATTTGAATTATTATCCTTAATTTAAAGAGAATATTCTAAAAAAATTATATTTTAATCTTATTTTAAAAATTAATCATTATTAAAATATGTTTTCAAATTAAACTAAATATTCTTCTTTTAAATAATAATACCCTTAAAAATTAAAAAAAAAATCGCAAATTCAAAACTGAATTTATCTACTTTCATTGAAAGATGTAAACCATCTCAATACTTTAAAATTAGATAAATTTTAAAATGAATTCATTTTTAAATTTATTCATTTTCGTAGATTATTTGAAAGCCGAGAAACGTACAGGGTTTTGTTTTAATATTTTAGAAGTATTATTGTTGAAACAAAAAATATTTGATTTAATTTAAAAATATTTTTTAACAATAATAAATTTCAAAAATTTTAAAAATAGGATTAAAAAAAATACAACAATTCTTAAAAATATCCCAATTTGAAGGATGGAGGAATTGTCCAACGTAAAATGGAATCCGAGTAACCCGTAACCCAATAAAACAAGTACTGATCCGAAATATATTGGGCCTTAGAACTTATTATCAGCCCAAAATTCCTTACGAGAAAATATTGGATCTGAAATATGTTGGATCCAGTTAAAAATTTAAATGGGCTACTTCGATACGGAAATGGTTGCTTAGAGCAAGGGTCTCTTAAACCCAGTTTAAAATGTATTTTAAAATAAAATATTGATATTTACTAGTCTCTTTGCAAAGAAAAAGAGAGAATATTTACTGATCTGAACATCTGTGAAAATTACCGTTTAAAATTGGTCAAAATAGTAAATAAATGAAAAGAGTTTAAAAATTATCATTAATATGTTTAGCGATACATTGTTATTAAAAAAAATAATGATTTTGATTGTTTAATTATAAAAAAATTAGTCATTTATTAATGCTTGGTGATAATAAACCTCAAGAGTAGGGACCCGGGTAGAAAATAAATTGAAAGGGACTTTTTTTTTTTTTAAACCAATAATATAATTATTGAAAACAGGAGACTTAATTATAACTTTTAGTAAGGTTGATAATTAGTATAAACAAAATCATATTTATATTGTGTTTTAAATAAGTATATTAAAATTTTAATCAATATTAATATTAATTTGCATATTAATCATGTTTGAATTGTAAATACATATATGATTTATTTATTATTTATATATTCGATATGATTCGTTTAATATATGATTATTAAACAATCATATTGTATATTTATATTCGTATTTATTTAAATATAATTATTTATTACATAATTTAATCATTTCATTTATTTAAACATAATTAAATCAGAAATTCGATTAATTTGACTTCAAAATTTTTTTCGTAAAATATTAAATAAAATTAATTCAATATTTAAAATAAATATAATGTAACTTAAACTAATTATAAAAATTCAAAATTTATTTACACAATAATAAACAAAAAATATAAATTTAATTTATATAAACTATTTATCACGACCCGACCCATGGATTCTATACGTGACAATCGTCACAGACTTTTAGGATGTACCCAATCACTTAGAATACAATCTGTAGGTCTGTTCACAAAACCTATTTTCAAAACATTTCTAATATCCAACCAACCATACACTCAAACTTCATATCAATAAAATCAAATCACAAGCACTTCAAATGTACATAAATACACATAATTCATAAATGAACATACTCAAATGGAATATGTGGGAATCAATCCCAATTCATGATACAATATTTATTACAAATTTGTTTATTAGTTTTCAAATCATGTAGGTAAAAGAAAAAGTGAAAATGACACCAGTGGACTATGGATTTCCTGGGTGAGTCGAATTAATACTTGAGCCTTCACTTTCAGAGCAATCATCACCTACGTTTATTCTACCGCATTCCTTGAAACTGAGAGGTGAGAGGGGTGAGTATACGAGAATATACTCAATGACTGAACGAGATAAAATATAATTAAGAACTACGAAATGTATACATGTAATTATCCAAAGAAAGTTTCCCAAAACCATATTATAAAATCATTGGGCTAGCTCATCTCCCGATAACTACCCTGGTCGTGGGCGTTCCGAGACCGCAGTGGGCTTTGTATGCAGAAAAACATGCTGTGTTATAAAAATAGATTTAAAATGCATAAATTATAAAATATACAGTTTATTAGAAAAGGGATGCCCAACACTGACGTTTGCCTCGA
>JAVXUL010027208.1:0-11589 GCA_035590515.1 Trichilia minutiflora
ACAAATATGACACATGTCATTATATAATTGGATTATATTTTGATTTTGTGTTTTATTTTCATTGGTCCACTTTGCATAATTTCATACACATATCATGGTATTGATGTATCATATAATTTCCATTTATTTATTATATTTATTAGATAAATACTAAATAAAATAAATGAAAAATAAAATGAAAATTATAAATATTTTTATTTTTGATTTATTTTGGCAAGGAAAATAAGAATTTTTATTTTTCTCTCTCTAAAAATTCGGCCAGCCATGGGGGAAGACAAGAGGATAGTGTAAAGTGGAGAGGAGATAGGTTTCAAGCTCTCATCTTTATCAAAAAGAAATCCTTGCAAGTAGTCTACCAAAAGCCCTAAGGTATTGTCACTTAATTCTCCTTATTTTCAATGGATTTAACCTAGGGTTTTTAGCATGAAAAACTTACATTCTTGCATACAATAGGCCATAGAACCTTCATCATTGAGGATATGAAGCACCAAGTATGATATTGATGCATTAAGTGAGAAATAAGTGGATTATGGATGCATGTAAAATGACTAATTTAAGATTTTAACAAGAGTCGAATTTTTTAAAAATGATAGTTCATAAGGCTAATTTCGAGGTCCATAACTTTTATCTCAAATATTTATTTCTATCATGATTGATATCAAATTGAATCCCTAGATGTGTACTTTAATATTGTCTAAATCTCACCAGATTTCGTTAAATATTTAGAAAGTTATGATTATTTTTATAAAAGTACGTAGATTGAGACGTGAATACACGACACTCAAATTTAGTAAATTTTTTATATTGATCCATTCTGAATTTGAAAAATTATTCTGCACCAAAGTTATATCCTATGTCTTAGCTTTACAATGATATATAGAAAGCTCAAAACCGATGCTTGGTTGTAAAGTTATCCTAGAATAAAAACATGTTGGTCATTGAGTATTGACTCAAGGATCAGGGTTAGTGAGCAATTTATGGCATATGAAAATTATTATGATTATTTCAGGTTAATTATTAATATGAATATCGATATATATTTATAGGCATCAAAAACTAGAGGGAAGCCTTGAGGAGTGAAGTAGAAAAGTTATAGGGAGTGCACACCCTCCCTACGTGTGAGTGGATACGTCTTTATCTCCTTTATGGTTTGTTGTTTTATTGTTTATAAAGTTTTTATTTTAAAAACTTATATTTTATACCTTAGGACATTAGAAACTATTGTATAATTATAATGAAGAGACGATGGTTATAATGATTGTGTGGTGATCAAAATGATCCCTTATTTGTGATAGACATAAACAATGGTTACGATTTATTGGTTATGTGTGCGCTTAAGGCTAGATGCCTATTATGCTCCAGAAGCTCATGCTAAAAATAACTTATCTTTTTATTTTTGGCAGTTGTGATTTCAGATTTAGGTACTACCTGTGTTGGACTTACCCACTGCCTATTAAAAATAGTATAGATAATTTTTTCTTGTTTGCACATGAGAGTAGCGAAAATGATAACTGGAAAAAATATTTGTCTCTAAAGTAAGGATACTTTAATCCTTTACATAGGATCTTTAACTCCTACTTGAGTACTTCATCTTATTTGTAGGCATTCAATTACCCCAAATCTTCAAAGTTAAGCTTCTATCTTTTACTCTCCCTCACCTATGCACAATAAGTAATGAACATATATTGAAAATACCAGACTTTAACCCATATTTGATTCATATGAATTAACTAACTATGTTTCCAAAGGATTATAAAAATTTTTATTTTTGAAATTGATCTTCCACAACATTTTTAATGATGCTATCTTTCTCATTTTCATCTTCTTCTTCAATGTATAGTTGCTTGCACATATTAAAAACATTGAGTTCTAATATCATATTGTTAAATAATAAGTTTATGACTCCATCCCTACAATTAATCAAAACATTAGAAGTTGTTAAAATGGGACATCCTATAATAACTAGAATTGTATTACCTATTTTCATATTTTGTGTATTCAAAATAATAAAATCCATCGAATAAATGAATTTATCGATTTGAATTAACATATCTTCTATCATTTCTCTTGGCACTTTCACTAATTGATTGGCAAGTAAAAGAGTTACAGATGTTGATTTTAACTCACATATGTTAAGCTGTTGATAAACTGATTATAGAAGTAAGTTTATATTAGCATCAAGATCAATAAAACTTGTTCAATTTTATAACCTCCAATAATGCATGAGATTATTGGATAATCTGGATCTTTGTTCTTTATTGCACTATTATTCTGAAGAATTGTACTTACTTGTTCGACTAAAAAAGTTTTCTTTTTCATATTCAATTTTTTTTAATGTGTACAAGCCTTTTAAAAATTTAGCATAAGAGGGTACCTATTTAATTATATTTAACAAGGGAATGTTGACCCTCACTTGTTTAAAAATCTAATAAATTTTAGAATTGTGGTTTGGTTTCTTTGGAGAGATTAATATACGAGGAAATGATAGTACAAGTGTTAGTTTAGTCTTATCTATAATAGGTGTTAGCTTGTCAATCCCTTCCTCACTTATAGAGATTAATTTCTTTTCTTTCTCATACGTATCAAGATTAGGCTTTTCAAAAACTTTCACCATTACAAAGAGTAGTATCTGCTTTAACTCGATACACTTGTTAATAAAATTTTGAATTTGATTGGTTTTTTGGGTTGGGTTGTGTTTAAGGTGAAAACTTACCTTTCTCATGAATACTAAGTGCAAATGCAAAATTTGTAAGGGTATCTTTCAAATCATTTAATGACTAAGCTATTTGATTATTGAATGACTCTTGATTTTCAATGGATGTATGCATGGTTTTCTCAAGGGTTTTTAGCTTTGACTGATTATATGAAGGAGGATTTGAAGGCCTTTATGATTGAGATATGTGGGTATTAGAGTCACTTCTCTAACTAAAATTTGAATGGTTTTTCTAATTTGGATTATATGTGTTAGAGTATATAGATGGATAAGGCTTTTAAGCATAATCTATAGCATTTATTTGTTTATGCATAGCTTCTCTCAACACTGGAAAGTTTAGGCATGCATTTGTTGAGTGTTTAGTATTATAACAAATATTACAAACATCTTTAAAAAATGATCAAAAACTATTTCGCCATGCTACATATTATAACCAAAAAGCTTTTAGTTGTTTAGTACTTGACAACTCGAATATTGCTTTTAAACAACTTTTATAAGTGGAGTAAGATGAATCGAGCATCCATTTTTTTATGTTAGTGCTATAATTATTTGGACATTCTAGTTAACATATAATATCTTGCAATTTTTTCATCCTTTTTCCATTTTTTAAGTATTTATCTCTCCTCCTCTAATGTACAATCTGGTATAGCTATAGGTATCAGAGAATCAAGAACATAGGCAATTTGTTTATACATTAAAACTATTTTAAGTGTATGGTGCCAATCAGAGAAATTCTTAAAACCATTCAATTTTCAGAGACAATTATGGTTTAAAGCGGATTATACAACACAAACATCTTTAATCTGTATTAAACATGCCAAAACAATGTAGATATGATTATTATGAGTATTAATAAATTTAAGAAATAAATAAAATAAAATTTAAAAAACTCTCACCATTTTATTAAAATGCATAACCCTTTAATATGTAAATAGAGAAATAAATCACATTATTTTCTAGTAGGTATTGGAATTCCAATTAACAAGACTAATACAAACTTGTGTAACACAACAACTTATATATTCCTTAATCAGGTAGGTAAACTCTTACCGATTATAACTCTTATAATTTTCAATTTTATTTAACCTCTAAAATTTTATGACTTTGTGTGAAATAATAAATCATAAATTCTAGTTAAGTGAAACCAACATTTCTTGTGAATAAAGTTTCATCACATAACCTTTGTGTGACACAACAAAGTTACATGACTATACTCAGGTCAAGCCTCTCATGTAAATGCATTAATTTATAATGATAAAGAAATAGGTCTTGTATAACACAACAAACTACATATCTTTGCCGAATTTAATTAACACAAACGTTGGAAAGGCTATGTCAATTATTCTCAATATTCAATATTACCATTTAGTATTAATTCTAAAGGGATTTATTATTAAAATTTGGTCTCATTATAAATAACATGTTCATAACATTCATAAAACATCCTTATGACATTTATAACTACAAACATTAACATGTATAGTATATTTATTATACGAACAATTCAATTATGAAAAGGCATTTAATTTTAGATGATTTATGTGTAACAATTTAAAAATCATGCTTATTCTTTACTTAAATTTCAAGTTCCAAGATATATCTATAAATACCTAAGTGTAATAACTCTTATTATATACGACAATTTCATAAGAAATAATTATATAAAGAACAAGCATAATGTTAACCATAAAATTGAGCTTTTGGTTAATTTAGCATTTTCGACAACTTTTGTCATAATTTTTTTGTAAATTATACAACTCATGAAGAATTATCCGAAACATCATATTATGCTAAATTTAACTTAAGTGAATTATTTAGGTGATGTAAGAGGCATATGAACCACCCTATGAAATATATTTAACAATGAAAATTTTTCGAACATTTTTCATATGTGCACATTTTTGTTGAAATTACCACCATACTCAGCATCCAACAATTGAACATCTAATACAAGTTTAAAATAAGCTCTAATTGATTCAAAAAACCCATCATATGGTTCTTCAACTATTGGAAAATACTAATGGCAGAAAATTTTTGCAACTTGTCAAAAATCACAGTTTTTCGCCAATTAACGGATCGTTTTTACAAATACAATTTTGACAATAGCAAACATCATTAAATTCCTAAATTTTTTAGAATTCAACCACTTTGATTTCAATATGAAATGATTATAAAATAGGATAATTAACACTTTTATATCATTCAAAAAAACTTGGCCTACCGAAAATCAAAACTAGCTTGATTTTCGTCAAGATTCAAGCTCAATTCATCATCACATCATCTCCAATCCATAAATAACTCAATAACAGCCCCTATGCTCTAATACCACTATAAAAATTTAATATGCAAAGTGTCCCAATTCATGAAATTAAGTCTTGCATATTAAGGATCTAGGTATTGAGTATAATATGGACAAGCTAAAAACTTGTAAAATATACCTTTATTTTCAAGCTTTCTTTTCTTTATTGTTCAAACCCTTGAAACCTTTAGAGAACTAAAATAGGTTCTCCTATAAAAAGTGATGCCCTTGCCTATATTTTCTCTCTTTGGCATTGCTTGATTCAATCAAAACCTATTATGATTGAATTAGGTTTTCATACAAAACCTTAGGACTCCAACACTTGAAATCAACATTCTTTAATTAAAATTGATCACATACAAGGCTAGATCACTTCCCAAGAGATCTTAATTCACTTTGTTTTTGATCAAATGATCAAAATTTGATCATGGAAAACAAGCATAAAGCTCACGACAAAAGGAAGAAGAAAATCGCCTTTATATTTTTTACCTTTTCTTTTTCTTAAATGAAAATTATCCAGTAATTTCCAATTTATATTTTCTATTTTAATTAATATTTAATTAAATAAAAATATATGAAAAATAAGGTGGCAAATGTGTCATCAAGATGGAGCCATATCTTATGCAAATCTACCATCTATTTGTCATATAAGTGTAGGGCCAAGATTATGCCACTTGTCAAAATTTCATTTGTTAGGATGAAATATTGACTACAATCACTTATACCATACATATGTTTAGATTAATTACTATAATAACCTTAAAACAATATATCTAAGTGATGCATGATCTAAATAGAAAAAATTCGAGTCAATTTACGAGCAAGACTCAATAGTTTCACTGTAAAATCGATAGTAGACTGTATAACAAAATTAAATTCTTTAATTTATTTTATTTATCAAATTAAATTTTTTAATTTTTTATTTATCTAATCTTCAACAAGATTAATTAAATATATTGACAGACTAATATTAGCACCTAACCATTCAATACGACTCTTGGATTATAATAAAGTGAAAAGCTTTAATAGTAAACCTTTCCATCATTAGTTACCATGTAATTTAATATTTCTATCACATAATGCTCTGATCGAATTAATAACATGCTATTATCATTAAATTCTTTTATATCCAATGCTATATATAATAAATAACAGATAACGATTCTATTGTACACCATCATTAAGAACACACTTTTCAATAACATATTATTCTAGTCGAAGATTTTATGAGTCAAATTTGAATTATTCATATAGAGTATTCTACCTTAAACATTAAGATTAATGGATCCTTTTTCAAATATTCACATAACTCTATGAATGTTTCACCACACCCAATTACTACCTATCAAAAGCCTTAATTTAAATTTATTCTAAGCAGTTTCAAAGTATGATATTCATTCACAAGATAACGATGGTGTTATAAAGTCTAAGGATCACTTGCACAACTAATACAATGAATATCCAATTGATGATTAAGTGTAATTAGTATTTGAAAAAATCATGTGAATCTGTTCAGTGAACTCATACTCAGTTAATGAGCACCTATATACTTCTTTTAGTATCTCTATGCAATTAATCTATGAGATTGATTACCCTCTATCATATAGAGTAAGGATAATGTATAATAGTTTATCCGGCACTATAAATACCCCAATTTATAGTCTTTTGACTAGGAATGTTTAGAAATGATACTACCAACACATAATTTTATAGATATGAACTCATTATAATAATGTGTTTTACATATATTCCATGGGCTTTATCACTATACGTAAATTGAAAACATATATAAATATGGTAAAAGATAAAATAATAAGAAATACTCATTTTATTAATAAAAAAATTTATAAGAAATTTAATAAAATCAATCACAAATCACATTGTGATTAGTTTTTAGGGCATATATCTCTTTTAGTATGGACAAGAAGAAATTGACATGAAGAAAAGTCCTGGATGAGGGTTGAAATAATGCCCAAAATAAATAGGCATTGGAATGAAAGAGAAAATAGGGTAGAAAGCAAAGGTAGTCCTGGTCAGGGAACCTTCCAAGGATCGATTCCAAATTGCCCTAACCAACATTAGACATAGAGCCGATCATAGCTTCGGTTACTCATAAAAAGTATGACCCACACCTGTTTCTTCTAGGACTAACACTGGAAATGTAAAACATCCTGTAAAGTTACCTTTACACGACCTTTTGGAGTCTTCTTCCGTTTATGTCTTCAAGGATATTTTGTGATTGCTCAGGCCCTATAAATAGGGGCCAACATAGGGCGCAATCATTTCTCCCTTCTTCTTCGTCTTCCTCTTCTTCTTCTTTTATTCTCCTCTTCTTCCCCATTCCTCCTTTTTGGCTTCTGAAAATCTCTCTTTCTTTTTAATTTCTCTAATTAATCTTTAATTTCTTACTCAAATCATCAATACAACAACACAATTAAGCCTTTTTAATGTTTTATTCTTCGATTTGGGTAAGAAATTAGTTAGAGGCGAGTTAAGTTTCCAAAGCAAATTTGAGTTTTTTTGTAATCAATATAAATTAAGGCTTTCAAAGACTCTAATTGAGTTGTTGGTAAAACATCTAATGTCTTTTAAGCATTAAATTATAGTTAGATTGAATATGAAAACCTAGGGTTTACTGTTCATAGAGAAATATGAGAATTTAGGGTTAGATTCTATAAATTATATTAGATTTTATTGTTTATGGAATAGAATGACTAAACTTAAAATTTAGTTGTAGTAAATTAGAATTAATTTTGTGGAGACTATATTTAGGTAATGAATTGGAAATCAAATTGAGTTGTGAATTTAACGGATTGATATTGTAATAAATTGGTCATGAGATTTTATTGATGGAAATTAGATAAATGGTCGTAAGTGGACTAAGCCTCAATAGATTATGTGTCCATTTAGGAAGTTTGGTTTAATAATTATAATCATTGCATAAAGGTGGTATTGATAACAATCGAAGTATAAAAATTGATGTGATTATTGATATGTATGTAATAGGCACAGGTAACATGAGGAAGAAACCAACTCAAAGTGAGAAATTATTAAGGAGTGCTTACTTTTCTTAAGTATGAGTGAATCTTCATATGTTTTATTATTTTTAAAATGTTTTACATAAACTAATTATTTTATAACTAATAACAATTATATATGTTTTGGTTAAAAATGGTCCGTGGAATGTATATTATTTATATGAGGCCCTAGTGGCCAAGAATGGTTTTGGATACTTGGGATTGAATTATATTTTAGCATTTGTATTATTATTAAATGATCGTGTTATGATGATTGCTTTACAAATGAGCATTGGATTTTATGATGATTATCGAATATATGATTTTTATCTGGATTTTAATGATTATTATCATATAGGTGATATGGCCAATAGACTAGTATTGATATGATTACTGTAGCTATAGGGAAGTAGCCTAAGAATAAACATACATAGAGGTTGTCTAGGTGATTGAGTACACCAGTAGAGCAGGTATAAAGGAGATGGTGATATCTTTATGATATGAAATAGCCACACCAAGTGAGATTTCTAGAACAATCGATAGTATCATCATTTGATAAATTACCAAGGAGTGTTTACTTTCCTTAAGTATGAGTGAATCAAAATCAGCATGTATATCATTATTTTCTTCATAAAGAATATTTTGATTAAATGATCATTGGTTTTTATATAAAAAAAACTTACTGATGATCTCGTGATTACACAAGGTCAGATTAATCACTAAGAAAGGGAGTTAGTCCAACAATTTCAAATCAAACAAACAATAGTTTTAAAATGATTAAAATATTTTCTAGGTTTTCCCAAATGTTTTCACTTTAATCTTTTTACTAAAAATGTTATATAAATGTTTTTCTATAATGACTTACTCATAGAGTATACTCTCGTACACTTACCCTTCTTACTTTGTAGTTTCAGGTGATTCAGAACATGATTGAGAGATAAAGGTAATTGCATTAGTAGGGTTTAGTAATAATTTGGAAAGTTTCCTTCTCGACCACATGATTGACATTTGAGTCCACTGGGATATGTATAAATATGAGATTTATATTTTCATTAAAATTTGAAAATAGATTTATATAGTTTTTAAATTGTATATGGTTTGTATATTTTGTAATGTTTGATGGTTTATATTCCTATGTTATTTTTGAAAAATGGTGATATATTTTTGAGATGTGGATTAGAAATTATGATTTGAAATAAACAGGTTGATGAATTATTTTTATAATTTGATTTGGGTAAATGATTAAGAATGATTTTGATTTTTAAAATAAATATATTTTGGATTGATTTTAGATATCATAGATGCCTTACAGGTCTTTATGATATATTTCTAGGGAGATAGAATGTACCTTAAAAGCTTATAACAGTTATCATGTGTGGGTCTCATACATTGAGAGTATGACAATTTTATTAGTATTAGAGCCAAAAGTTTTAAAATGCTTTTTGAAAAATATTTGAAATGTTTTACACAATTTTAAAAATGATTTTGAAAATACCAAGTGGACCTATAAGTGAGCCGAGTCTTAGGTTGGTATATATATAACCTAGGTACGTGTAGAATTAAAAGATTTAATTCATTATAGCAAAAGATGCCACAATGACCAAGTAGAGGTAGAGGTAGAGGTAAACCTCACAAAGAGATTATGACTAATTATAAGAGGAACCAATAAATTAAGTAACGATATATTAGATGATTAGTCGCATCCAATTCTTAGGATAGTAAACTAGTCAACGAGAAGACACGACCATAACCAAAGGTCAAGTCTGTTTTGGCCTATAACTGCGGTCAAATATTTGCTCTTGAAGTAAAGGGCTATTGCAATGTATAAGGATATTTTTCTTGAAAAAATTGAATACATTCCTAGGCGTTAACATTCTTCTAAATCTCTATAATTTTTTCATCACTTTTTGTATGCTTTACCCAATTAAACCATTCCTTTGTAGGAACTACTCATAATAACAAACTTGCAAAATAGATCTATTTATCATAAAGAAATTTGTTATCTTCGATTAATGAGAGTCTTTCTTTAAAAGAAGAATCCTAGAAACAAGGTTATTTTAGAATCTTTCATAGGCAGAGGACGTAATTCTTTCTAATTCAGTCATATTCTTGTCCCTTGAGTCTTTTCATCCTAGTAGTAACGTAAGTTAGCCTTTCAAGTGTAAGTGACCTTAGATGAAATTCGTCTCTCTTTTTTTTCCTTTAGCAACCATTTATAACTAATACATGTAGTGGCCAGATGTTAGTGTATGCCCTAGAAACCATTCGTGTTGTTGGCTTCAGGGCTAGTAATCTTATATTACCTTTTGTTTCTCAATGAAAGAATTGTTCTTTATTTACATACATTAGCTGTTTCCTTTATATTGACATGCTCATATATAAAGAATGTATATGAATAGTTCAGATATTTTCGTTTAATTGTTAAATAAACTTATCAACGTGTTCCTTACGTACGTGATATAGATTGGGTAACTATATCACATAGTAAGCATACTAGTTGCTATCTAATGATATCATATGATGATATATATAAGTTTACAATATGGGTATTGTCAGAAGTGCATTAGTATGGATTTATAGTTAGTAAATTATTTATTGAATAGGGCTACATATTGACAAATCACATGGTACGCATGTAGTCAATGATTTGTCGATAGATTGCAATAGTGGTAATGTAATCCTTTGACCTGAGATGTCTAGAATCAGACTCTGTATAGATGGGTATATTTCATATGGTGTATACATACAGGGCTAATCACGCCTTGTACAAGAAGTTGGTTTGGGTATGCTTTGTTCATATAGGTGTTCGATTGACAGTCAAGAGGGGATCTGTTCGCTCGATATATTGGACTGATAATCACCATTATCTCAGTCCAAGTTGAGTTTCTAATCAAATGTCGATATGATTTCTTGATTATAAGTCGATGGCCATCGCATAATGTTGACATATGATCGACGATTCGAAGTAGGATTGAGATTAGGATTTTGACAGTCCATGAACCCCTATCTCGATCAGGATGTGACGACAGAAGGATATCACTTACACGTTATGTGCAATCAATGAAAGGTTTGATGAAGATCCTTCTTCATCGTGACTTAGGAACTATCGCACATTGCTAGATACTAACCATAGTCGATAAGCAACCGAAATGTTCGAAATCGAAATGTTCGGCATATGTTCACAACTGAGTCATGGTGAACCTTCATGGTCCACCAAGATCCTCTAAAGTTTCTTCACATAAGAGAGAGATAAAATATTATTGGAAGAGGGCTAGCACCCTCATGATAATATATACATATGCCAAAACCGATACGTATAATGGTTATGCCTATTATCGACTCTTTAAAGTGTTAAAGAGATGATATACTAATATCATAAGGTTATTTAATGTAAATAACTTGTCAAATTTGATAATAATGATGATCAAATATGTTAAAATAAGATTTTAAGGTAAAATGGTGAAAATTAAATGAAATAGTTTTATTTAGTGCAAAATGACCATTTTGCCCCTAATATGATACATGTGTGTAATTTATTGTAAATTACATATTTAAATTTG
>JAVXUL010027219.1:0-11588 GCA_035590515.1 Trichilia minutiflora
GGGGACCGATTTTTCGGTACCCTGTTTAAACCGGACCGAATCTAGATTGAATTTTCCAGATCCGGTTTAAATCGGATCGGGTACCAATTTGATCAAAAAAAATCAGTACCCGATCCAGTTTCACCCCTAGCTGCAACACAACCAGCCAGGACATACAGCTCCTCCTGCTTGTCTGCCACATTGTTCAACCAAGTCCACGAAATTAGAGACCAAAGGGAAACAACATGAGTGCCCATAATAAACTCACAAACATGAAACAACTTCATTTCTTTTGCGTGTTAAGTGAATTTAGACGATAACCAACAAAAGAATTGATTTATTATCATGGCATGTATACAAAACAAATCTCTTATTTTATTAATCATACTACCGTATTATTATGGCATATACGAAGAAGAGCCCTTCTTTGGACAGTAATTTTCCTACAACATAAAGTAATTATCCAAGAAAAATTTAAAAAAAAGAAAAAAAAGACAAACATTATTATATGGGATCATTGAACTTCTTATTAATTATAATCCTCTTAATTTGGAGCCATTCAGTTCTCCGTTAGTTTCCAAATGGCGTTTGATTGGAGCAATCCAAGTTATTTCTCATCGCTCACACCCAATATTCCACAATACCTCCTATAAAACCGGACTCGATCCGCCATTCTTTCATCCGGACCATGCCCGCACTCTGGCCTACCGTTGATCATGTTGGTGATCACACGAATCCTGGGATCCGATTGGCTGCTTTGTCTGCATCAGATGGTGTCCAACGCCCTGTTATATATTTTATAATATAACACCAAACTTAATATTATATTAAAATTAATACACTATAATTCAATTCAATTTTTAATACATTCTACTACGTGTCACCAAATATATAATGATTTGCATGTTGTGCAATGGTGCAAAACATTGTAACGTACAGTCCGGGCCGGATGCAGTGGCAGTGGCCCTGGCCCTACAGCATTAAAAATAAAAATAAAATTTTATGTTTTGATCCTTAATATTTCTAGTATTTATATATTCCCCCCTCCCCCTTAAATTGTCGAAGTTGACTCTGTCTCTATATATAGCGTTTTATCTTTTATTTTTTTAAAATCTTAGCCTTACTAAAGTCTTTTTTTATTACATGTTCATTTAAAATGAAAAATTAAATATATATATATATAATTATTGATTAAAAAAAGAACATGAATATCACTAAACAATTAATTGATATATAATATAGACGTACAGAAAGAACCTTTGTTTAATTAATTAATATTTCATTGACCATAATGTCATTATTACAATAATTTGTTCGGACAAGAAATTTCCTTTTACACAGGATTATTGATTTATTCATGTTTTCAAAGTACATAGAGGAAGAACTTATTGTTTTGTAATGTTTTGATCAACTTCAATTTAATCCTTTCTAGAATTCAGTTATGCTTCGTTTGAAAGTAAAGAAATCACTAAAAAAGAATTCAATTATATATAATTTATATATTTTTATATTAATATTTAATTTATATATTTTAATTCTATAGTAGTTGTAATTTAAAAATCACCATACCACATTATCAAATAGAGTTTTTATTCTTATAATGCCATTAAATCCAAGAAGCCACATAAAATAATAATTTTTTAACCAAATTTTTATTTCAATTGAATATCCTTCAATACTCTCAAGCTTTAAACAATTCCATCATTGCTTAGATTATAAAATTTGAAGCTTTATGATAACTGCCTCAATGCTGACTGTGGCAGTGATTGAACTCATAAAGCAACGTTGTTTTGTGAGTTTTATAAAATTATTTCGTTACCCTTTCTTCCTTTCGATGAAGTTAACAAGCTTTAGTTTTAGAATTAAAGGGAAACTAAGGGTAAAACATTAGATAGATTGATGAATATCGAACATAGTTATTATAAGTATAATTCTACAACATGTTAAGGACTACAGTAAAATTCTCCCCATTCCTTCAGAAGGGGCAGGCATGAATTCAATTGCAGTGCCCAATAAATACCTGTAACAGACTTTTCAGTTACGGGCTTGTAGAAATTGAATGAAGAAAATTGGTTTTGATGGGACTGTGTTTCTTTGTCTAGCTGTAGATTTTTCCATTATAACTTGTATATTTAATAGATATTTATATAAAGAGACAAATTTAATTAATTAAAACAAACAGGATTTCAAATATAACGCCTTCTATTTTTTAACAACAATTTTATAAAATATCAAAACACAGTATGAAGAAATCAATATTCATAAAATAACATCAATACATGTAACCATTTATTATAAAATAATTTTAATATTACTTCAATCATTTATTACAAATAATTTTAATTAATTTATTTCATGTGTACTCTAAGGATGTCAGTATTCAACCATCATCCCATTATGATTCAATGTATTTTAGGATCATAATTATCGAGAACCATCATCCCAATTCTATCTTTACAGGCTTTTACCTAGGGACTAAAATCATATCCATGCTCATCGATATTATATCAACCATTATCATCATATTTTTATTTACCCAATTATTAAATTTTCATATTTATCTTTCCAGCAATATTTATCAATTTCACAAATGTAGTATTTTCATCAAATCTATAGTTTAAAATTAATATAACCTTACATATATAAAAAAAAAAGTTATAAATAATATTAATATTTAAATATTTAGCATAATAGTTAATTGATTGTTACCCATTTCTTAATATTCAAGGATAATTATATCCGTAAAATTAAGCTTTTTTTTGTTAATAGAGCTAGCAAATGGATTAAATGAGATATTTTAAAAAATAGTGATGAGATGGGAAATAGTCCAAATTAGTACAGAAAGCAAATCTTTGTGTAATTTGTTGACTGGTTCTTCAATTCTCATACAAGGAATTTCATTTATTTTCTATAAATTACACTTTTATCAATAAATTTGACACTACATCACTAACATTCTTAATTATGATATTTTGATTAACTTCATTTTAATCCTTTGACAAAGTTCAATTAGGCTTTGTTTTGAGATTTTAGTGTTACTTTAAAGAAAAAGTTAAATAAAAATTTAGTAGCACTAATTTCTAGTAAAACTTACATACTTTTATGTTAAAAATATTTTAAATTTTTATCTTATAATAATTATAATTTAATTAAAATCCATCTCACTACCATATCAAACAAAATTTTAGTTTGTTTCATTAGACGATGAAGCTATGTTGATTAATTATTTTTTTTACCCAAAATTTTATTTCATTGGGGGCCTCCATTTTTAATACTCCCCAACCTTAAATAATATAATTCAGTCATTACACATAGTTACAAAATTTGAAGGTTGATTATGCAATAATAAATTGCCCACATCATTTTGTGAGTTTTATGAAATTATTTTATTACCCTAGCCTTTTCTCCTTAGATGAACATAACAATATTTAATTTTGGGGATTAAAGTGAAACAAAGGGTAAAATATTAGATAGATTGATGATCCAATGTCAAACTTAGTGATTAAAGTATAATTTTGCAAAATATTAAGGACTAAAGTAAAATTCTCCCCGTTCATTCCAAAAGGAGAGGCATGAATTCAACTGAGGCGGGCACAATAAATGGCTTTAATAGGCCGTTCAGTTACTGTCTTCTTTGTTTGGATTAGACTCTTTGCTTCTTTAATTTGTCATGCTGAAGAATTTTCCATTAAACATGTATATTTGAATTTTGGATTTTGGAAATTAACACCATCAACTCATGACTTGTCTGCAACACAAATGCCAATACAAACTTCAGATAAGTTTGAGTTGATTATGATGACATACCCAGAATAAAAGAATCAGATATATATTGTTTTTCTAATGGTGTAAAATTGTAACAATTTAGCTTAGTTTATGACTTTAATGGTCACATGAAAACGTCAAACGATCAAATCATTTTTAAATCGTCTAATGATTTTGAGTGTTATAATTAATTACTATAATCTCTCACTTATATCTTGATTATCTTTATTATTGGGTTTTTTCCGAGTGGGATTTTGTAGATTCTTCCTAATCGTTGACTATAAATTAGATTAACTAGTGATTGCTTTGCTAATGATTCACTGCAAGGTTTAGATGAAGTCATTATCTACTTATGACTTAGTGAGTAATATGACTAGTGAAGTACAACTCCAATATAATCATGAGATAAAGATTGGAAAAAAAATATATATACGTGTAGATGATGGATTCAAACTCATCTCGCATATACGGGAATGGAGGTGTCATAATATAGCATAAGTATCATAATATAATATTTAAATAAATAATCTTAGTATTTAAGAATGAGTATTTTCAAATCGATCTAATCTAAATAATAAAAATTAATAGTTTAAATCGATTTAAAAAATTAGTAGATCAATTTACGGATTGATATTTTTTAAACCGCTGCTCGTGGTTTGAATTATGGATTGAATCAATTTTGAATCGCGAAATCGCTTAATATTATCTTATAAAATTATTATTATTATTTATTTATTATCATAAATTATATATGATTTGTCTTCGTATCTTTTATATAATAATAATTAATAAAAAAAATTATTCATAAAATTTACTCTTAAATATTAATGAGAGACGATAGAATTGATAATAATCAATTATTATATTTTTAATTTTATAATATAGTTCAAACCGTGAATTCAAACTGCTTAAAACCGCACTTTACAGTTTAATTTAGATTGGTTTATAATATATTAATAGATTGGATTGGATTGAATTTTTTTTAAATCGCAATATACGATCAACTTAAAATTTTATCTCAAACTCAAGATGTCAACCCCTATTAGTGGTTTCTTTGTTAATGATCCATCAAAAACTTGTAGATGAAGTCATTACTCGTTAAATAGTCCTAGTGCTTATCACTTTATCAATCACATAATTTTATCGACAAGATAATATTTCACACAGAGTTTCAATATTTTCTAAAGAAATTAATAATGGCTTGGCTTTTATGTTAATCGTTGTACTCTTTAGAAAATAAAGAACAATAAATGCAATAAAATAAATTGGGATGAAATAACATAAATTTTTGTAAAAAACTCTCTACTTAAAAGTTAGCAATATTTTTGTTTGATGTTTTTATATTAAAATTAAAGTAATACTTAAACATTCTAAGTTATATTTTTATTGTTTCATCTAAAGTGTGATTTAACAGTTGAGTTTATAATGCTTATCACCTTAATTATTAAAAATTTTTGAAAAATTTTAATTAAATCAAAAGATTATAAATTTATAATAATTTAAGCGATGCCGCCTATTAACTCAGTTGCTATATTATTGGGATCTAAAACTTGAATACAACATGAAATTCTAAAAATATTATAGATTAACAGTAAAAATATTATTATTATTATTATTATTATTATTATTGTTAGGGATTGGTGCCTTGCATCTATCTCACATTGTCTAGTTAATTGTTCTACTCCACTCCTTTAGCCTATAAATAAGAGGGGGATGTTGGGTTTTAGAGGTGTGTGAGATAATTGAGGGTTTTGGGCTTTGGGTCTTTTATAAAATTAGGCCTATAAGTTTTTGGGTCCTTGAAATTAATTCGGGTCATTTCAGTTTAAAGGGTCATTTCAGTTTAAAGTTTTGTGCTCTCTTTTGTTTTTGAGTTTAGGAGTACTCTCCTAAATTTTGTATTCTCCTGTTGAGAGATAATAAAATATTTTGTTTGCCTTCACCCGTAAACGTAGGTCATTTTGACCGAACCACATAAATATTAGTGTCTTGTTATTTTTGTCTTGTTATTTAGTTGTTTAAAATCTCTTTTGTTAATTTTCTGGGAATATTTTGCCAATAATAATAATAATAATAATAATAATATTATTATTATTATTATTATTATTATTATTATATGAGGGGAAGAATCAATAGCTCCTTAACTTTAGACTCCTCTTCTTCTTCTTCTTCTTCTTCTTCTTCTTATTATTATTATTATTATTATTATTATTATTATTATTAACTTTAGATCTAAACATTTTTAATGGTTAAAATTGAATATATCTTACAAACGCATTAATCATAGTATATTAATTATATATCGTTATAGATTAAATCTCAACTATTGAAAGTGAATAAATCTAAAGACTAATAATAGGTGTAAAAATTAGCATAATTTTTAAGAGTGATTGATCTTGTCCAAAGATAGATAAATATAAATATAAACATAATATAATAATTAAACCACAGTCGCACTGATTTTAAAGAGGAATTTTTTTATAATTAATATAAGAAAATAAAAAAATTAGTCATAATTATTTTAATAAAAAAGAAAAAGAAAAATTTTTCATCATTTATTTATTCTTTTAAATTGGAACAATCGCCTTTGCTTTTTCTGCTTTAATTTTATTTGATAAGGATAACCATGTTAACTAAAATTGTCATTTCTCCTTTTGCTGATCTAATTTTATTTGAAAAAACTATTTTAATTCGAATTGTCATCTTTTCTTTTGCTACTCTAATTTTATGTGATAAGAAATTTAAATTATTTTAATTATAATTCGAGGTGTCTCATGACCCTTTATTTCAAATAAGGTGGTGGTTGTTTTTTTCATCTAAAATCCTGAAATGTATTTCAATATAAGATTATAATATTCAGATCCCTAAGTTTGGTGAGAATATTCAAGTCAATAAAAATTAATTTTGTTCTTTAGATTGGAAGAAAATCTTCACACATGGCAGACTCTAGCCTATCTCATACGATATGATGATCGTGCTAACTTATCATCTAAATAGAAGGTGATTTCATGGATTAATATAATAAAATTATGTTTCTGAAATCAAAAGATAAAAAATTATTATTATTATTATTATTATTATTATTATTATTATTATTATATATATATATATATATATATTTGATTACGGCATTAAGTTATATTTAAGATCAAGCACTTATCTTATGAATATGAGTATGTATCCGTAAATAACACAATATCCATCCTAAATTTGATTTTCGATACAAGTACATGGATCATGCACAATAATATCAAATACGGGATAAGACCCTGACCTGATCCCTTAACACTTTAATAAAAAGAATCTTGGGATGAAAATAAAAATAAAACACACCGTTTAATTATTAATATAAATTAAACTAAATAAAAAAAAGAAAAAGAAAAAGCATTACTACAGGCTAATTAACAAAAATATGAATTACATCCTCAGAAATTAATTAATTTTCTCTCCTGGGAAAATACAGCAAAGCCATTTTTTCTTGGTAGAATATTGTTTCGTATTATGCTGATGATCGTTATCATTATTCTCTTCATCATATTTTCTCTGCGACGTTATATTTCCAGCTTTCTTCTCTTCACTTGCCTTCTTAAAAATGACAGAAAATCCATCCGCCGACGCCGGATTGTTCACGTCCCATTCTCCGAACTTGGGTACAGAACCACCCTCAGACGACATGATCAATACAGTTGACGGACGTTGATTTTAGAATGAAATAGGGAATTTTTGTGGTACGACGACGAACAGAGAGACATATATACAGAATAATAATTTGAGAAATGAAGTGGGGAATTGGAAGAAATTTGAGATCACAGCATACTCGTATGAAACACCGAGAAAGTCAATTCTTAAGAAGATGGATCAATCCGTAGGGGAACAAGTAAGTCAATCTAAACTTTATTTAATAGATATTTAAATTCAATTAGATAATAATAAAATTAAATTCAAGTAATTCAAATAGTTTTTTGAATATAATAATCATCGAATAGTTAGGTTTATAAGGGTAATCGAATATTTATTTTTTTGCATAATTTTAAAAAATAATTATTAAAATTTTTAAATTTTATAATAATAATTTAAAAAATAATTAGTTAAATTTAGTTTAATTGAGTTTAATTACATTGAATATTTTATCCGATTGAGTTCAAATATAAAAAATATAAATTGGATCAAATTCAAATTAAATTTTAATTTTAATTTTTTTATTCTAATCAAAATGGAGTAATTTATTGTGTCATTTTGAGTCGGTTGAAATGCATTTTGGTTGTATTGTACAAACTTTCAGCGTATTTTAAGCAATAATTATAGAATTTTTGTTTTTAGTGTTGTTTTGTTTTGTTTGTTTGAAACGTGATGCATGGAGAACGCGTTCATTAGGGCAAAATTAGTGCTGCTTTTCTTTGGGATATGGGTCCTCCTCTTCCTCTTCAAGTTCCATTCATAATGAATGATTCATGTCCTTAACAGTTAAATTAGACATGTTTACAATTGAGATGTGACCTCATACAAGAAAGGCGAAGATTTTCAAGACAATGATCGAGATATATATTGACTGTTTGCTTTTTACGAAGGAATTTGAGGACAAGTATCGTGTGTAGACTCAAAAAATTTCCAATTTTTCTTGATAATACAACTTTATTTCAAAGGCATTAACAAATCTATGATCGACGATCGTTTTCGTCCATCTTTCCTAATGCCCACCGAAAAGAACCATAAGAGGAATAAGAAAAAAGTAAATGTGTTCACATAGATGAACATTAACAAATAAATATAAGCATGACTTTATAATCCCATAACCTTTGGGTTTGATTGGGAGGTAAATGAATTTTGTAATTGCATAATGCTCGACATGTAGTAGGAAGATGATTGATTACCCATAACCCAAATTTTGTCCTGTCGGTACCTAATTTTCATGACGCGTATATGGGATGAGCTCATTTTTTTTTTTCACATTTAAAATATTGGATGTATGAGTTTGACTAGACAAAACTTGTCATCACACCATTTTAGGGGTGTGGAAAAAAAATTTAAAACCAACCAAATTGATATGAGCCTAACTTATTCCATTTGAAGATTTAATAGGTTTAATTTCAATTTTAAAAATTAAAAAAAAAAATATCGATTATTATCTGTTCCATTTTTGTTTTAGGGTATATAAACCAAATCAAATTAATAAAATTTTAAATTTTAAATTTTTTTTTACAATTTCTACGCTATCAACGCTTACTCATTTATATATTTAGTATAATATTATTATATGTTTTTTTATATTAAAAATTTTATTTTTACAAAATAAATAAGTAAAATAATTGATTAAAAATTATAAATTTATAAAGATAAAATTATAATTTTTTACTTAAACCTAAATTAATAACTCAAACAAAACTAAACCAATTTTTATAGGTTCAATTTTGCTTTAGTTTTAGTCTTTTGTTAATTTAGTTTGATTTAAATTTTAAAATCAATAAAATTATTTGATTTTTTAAAAATAAATTGAATCAAACTAAACTAAATCAAACTGAACCAAACCGAACCAAATCAAACCGATTTTACCTACCCCTACACCAAACATTCTAAATATAAATTAAGTCTCTTTGCCATTCTCTTGCATTTGGAATAAGAGAAGAGTTTCTTTATTTTCTAGATGTAAACTTGTAATACATTCTCTTATGGAGTGTTCTCCAAATTACGTGCCATTAACTCCTATAAATTTTTTAGTGCGAGCAGCTATTGTTTATCGAGAGAAAACTTCTATTATTTATGAATCAATCAAATTTTCATGGAAGGAAACATACGAAATATGCCTCAAACTTGCTTCTTCTTTGTCTCAATTACGAATATCTCGAGGTGATTTTGTAAGTTTTATTTTCTCTCTACTTCTTTTATATATAAATAGATAGATAGATTTATATTTTCCTCTTATTTGATTGATTCTTATTGAGTTTTGTTATTAATCTAGATTTATATTTTCCTCTTATTTGATTGATTCTTATTGAGTTTTGCTATTAATCTTTTTAGTATATATTGTGTTATATATATTTTATGATGGATAAACTTGCAATAACACTTACAAAATCTCCACAACGGTTGCATTAAGATTCGTAAAATACTAAAAATTGAAGTTATTAAATAAAAATTTTATATTAATATTACAAACAAAGTTTATCACAAGAACTTTTAAGTCTGATACGTAATAACATTTATAAAAAAATTTTAACAAAGATCAAAATTTGAAATTACTTGAATTTGTTCAAAGAACTAGGCTCAAAAGACCATAACTCTTCATAGTTAATATGAATTACGTTATAATAATATGACCATGCAATGAATGTAATTTAATAAAATAATGCTAAAAATATTAATATTTTATATAAATTATTATGTACAAATAAGAATAACATAATAATATTAAATGTCATATAGTCTATAGTATTTTTTATTATTATATTAATTTTATATCTTTATTTATTAATATTATTATATTAAGTTATTTTATGTACAATAATATGTATAAAAACTATTTATTACTATTTAATTTAATATCGCTCTACTAGTAATTTAATTAAGATATTTTGAAATTTAAACATATTTAAAATCATTTTTATGTTTATTAAGAAATATAAATTATAGCAGACTTACGTGGTCTCACAATTCTATTGTCCTTTGTGAACATAATTAAAGAAAACAAAGCACGACACGATTGGCCAACCCATTTGACCTAAACTTCCAGTTCATAGAAATGCAAAAGGGTCGGTTTTTAAAAAAGAAAAAAATTATGAGGTCAAATCATGAACTGAATTGAGACAATTTGTTTATGTGCTCGGTGAATACACAAAAACAGAGAAATTTAATGTATAAGTATCAAATTTGGATCCCTTGTAGCATATGGTGTCTATAGTCAACCTCAATCTCAGTTTTTTTTAGCTTGGAACTCTAGAATAAGGTTTTCCTTTTAAAAAAAAAATAATTGGGTTTATTTATGTAAAGTTACAATATAAAGATTGTAATTTTATAGTCTTAGTGCTCGATTAAGTGGTTTATAATAATATAAATAAATTATTTTGTTTAGTCTTAAGGTATGTTCGAATTTGAGAGTAGAATGAAGATTAAATATGTAAATTAAAAAAATATATATATATATTTTTTATTAATTAATAATTTTTATTAATTTTATAATAAAAGAATTAAATAATTATGTATTGTTGTTTAGTCTATAAAATAAATGGAAGGAAGTAGAATATAACAACTGTATTTTTATAGTTAATAATAAAAAGGATACAAATTATTTATGTCACGCTTCACTCCATGAGATTTAGACATGACAATTATCATAAATTCTTCATAAATATTTTTTAAACTTAAAATGCTTACTAACTTGTAAACTATATGGATATCTGTTTTTTATTAAAAAAATATAAATTTTAAAACGTTTCTAATAATTTTTTCCAAACTTTTGACTACGTTTAAATCAATCAATTCCAAAAACTTATAATATCTACATTCGATTCATTATAAATAATATCATATATCATCGTATCAAAAACGTAATACTTATCATTTATAAAATATTCAAAATATAAATTAATATAATTATCCTTTTCACAAAATCAAATATTAAAATTTTTATCAAGGTTTTATATTTTCTAAAACAAGGAAAAACATAAATATTAACAACTCTATCAGTGGACTAAAAAAAAAAGAGTGAGTTAAGTATAGAAATTATATCTAAAAATACTATTTTAGTTATTATCACTACTTGTTTGCTAACTCAGTTGTGCTCAAAATTTTCTGTGAGTGAAAAAAGTGAGTGAAAATAAAATAAATATATAAATAATTATAAAATTATT
>JAVXUL010027240.1:0-11587 GCA_035590515.1 Trichilia minutiflora
CCTTTACAACCCACATTGCTTATTAAAACTAAAATACGAGAGGTAAATCTAAGAAAATCGATACGAAACCCATACGACTCAAAATAACTTAAAATGACGAAATAAATATATATTCAAGCTATAAACAAAGCTACAAACCTCGTGGTGTGGTTGGTTTGCTTCGATTTCACCTTTAACTCGAAAAACCCCAAACTCCCCTCTCGAAACCCTAGGTGGCCTTTCACGAATCTGCGTCTCTACTATCAAATTGATGCTCCCAGTGTGTTATACGCGTGGAATGTAGCTCGTTTGCAAAGAGAAATCAAAATTTGACAAAGATTTGGGTGATGGATAGAGATGGCAATGTGAAGAGAGGAGAAGAAGAGAAAAAGAGAAAAAGAAGGAGAAAACCTTAAAAATTCGACCCTCTGACCCCTATTTATAAAAAAAGGATGAAATTACCATCTTATCCTTAAGTTTTCTTAAGGAGAAGTTTTCAAAAGAGGGCAATTTTAGTCATTTTGCACCGATTCGTTCGATCGAATCACCCCCTTCGATCGAACGAATAACAGTTCATTTGAACGAATCCTTTAGTGTCTATAGAAGTCAGAGAGCTTCCAAATTATCGATCGAACGAAATGATGTTCGATCGAACGAATCAACACTTTGGTCAAACGAAGCCCAATTCGATCGAACGAATCCTCCTATTTGTTCGAACGAATCTGAAGCCACAAATTTTCCAAAACGTTCTAAAAATATCGATCGAATGAATCATCCATTCGATCGATTGAACCCGTCAAAATTTAAAATCTCACTTAAATATTCCCCAAATGAGCCTAAAATTGCACCCACAAGCACATAGAATATGAAATGAATGCAGATATATGAACTGGAGAAGTAAAAAATGATAAATATACCCTCGGAGTCTAAACACAGGTGTTTTAAATAGAGTATACATATGAATGCCTAGATAATCAGATTATCTAAATTATTCTTTACGTACGTAATATTGATTGGGTATTGATATCATATAGTAGGCACATTGAATATCTCCAGTGAATATCATAAGATAATATTTGTATGGATGACATGATAATCATGTCATTAGAATATTAGTGTAGATGAACAGTTAGAGAATTATTTTTCGAACGTGACCAAAAAAATGGTGAATCATACAGAATGTATGCAGTCAATAATTCATCATTTGATTGTACTAGTGTGCGATGTATTTCTTTAGCTTAAGATGTTATAGTTGTTATCTAATATAGATGCACACGATTTATATTATGTATGAGTACAGGACTAATCATGTCTTGTATAAGAAATTGATTTAATCATGGGTTATTTATATCAAGATGCGAGTAACTATTAAGATGGGATTCGTCGACTCGATGTATAAGATTTGAATTTTCGTTGACTCGATCAAGATTCAAGTTTTCTATTGGACATCAATAAATGATTGAAACCTTAGTACTCCTAGCCAGGAAACTTCCTAGTCATCAAAGGAGTTTGTAGTGATGAGTTTAGCGTATAATGACTGATGATTTGAATTGAGATTGAATTTAGGATTTTGATTTTTTGTGAACCCTAACTTAGTTGAGATTACAAGATAGAGAAATATTATCCACACAAAATGTATAATTGAATGCTAAAGTTCGATGAAGATTTTCTTTATTGTACTTTATAAACTATGATATATTGCTAGCTACTAACCATAGTTATTGGCATTCAAAGAGTTGAAAATAAAATCGATGAAATTGATTTCTACTTACAGTTAACACCACAGTGAGCTCAAGAGGTTACAATAAAAAAATCTTTTATTTTTTTAAATATAAGAGAGAATATTAATTATTATCTGCTAAGAGAGCAAACACTCTCAATGATAATAATCGATAAAAAAATTATAAATTATTTACAAGTTAAATACTTTAATGGTTCTAAGAGCTTGATAAATTGAGTCGATTATAACTTAAATTAAGTTATAAAATTCTATTAATATAGAGAATATAAATAAAATTAATTTAGGATAAGTTTGGTATTAAAAATTTAATAGGGACCAACTTGTTATTTCACTATTTTACTATTAAGAAGCTTGTTGAACAAACTTAGGATACAAATGTCTTTAACTTTAATATCAATGGCATTTATATAATTATGGTGGATATTATAAGTAAAGTCAAATTCCATTTTATTTGACAATGATTTTCATTTTGAATCAAAATTATAAACAAAACATTTCAAGCTCTCTCACATCTCTCTCTTGTTCAGTAAAAGAAGAAATATAATTGATGATTTTGAATCTTGGAGGCTTCATCCAATAGAGCTCATTTCTTCATCAAACAAAGGGTTAAAGGTAGTCATTTAACCAGTTTTGATGATTATGCCAAGTTTAAATCATAAAATGTGTTTAATATGAATAAAATAATAAATAAATTTTTTGAAAATTTTAACAACATAATAATGGTATCATGGCATGTTTATGGAGTTAAAAATCATGATTTGACTTGGTTGTTTGGTTATGAAAGCATAATGACAAAATTAGGGTTTTATGTTCGAGATTGTGTTTATGTTCAAAATTAGTTCATCATCTAGGTATTCTAATGAGATTAGAAATGTTATTAGATAACAATGATGCCATATATGTGTAAATTTCATATGATGAAATTGATTAAACATTTGTTAATCTACCTTATAGCATTCGGCCAACATGAGTAAATAAACAAATGTTGTATTTTTCATGTTATAATGCCACAAATGCAATGATTTCATGTGTTGGAATTAAATAAACATGAAAAACCTTGTTTTTGCATTTGGCTATAATGCAAAATTCATATAAATGTTATGTTTTCATTAAATGATACCACGAATATCATGAATTTTATGAGATGAAATGTAATATGATTATGATATCATGTAATCAACTATTTATTAACATGTAAAATGCTTTTTTATGATTCGACCATCTTGAATTATACATGAATGTCATGTGTTTTGTTTAAATGATGCATGCTTAATGGTTAAAAATGTAATAATGACATTATATTAATATGATTAATGCTTAATGGCGTTACAATGATCATGTATTAATGTAATTAATAGTTAATTATGTTATAAATGATCATTATGATAATTATTAATTAGTCTAATTAATGATTATCATAATCTCAATTGAGTTATAAATAGTAATTTTATTTATAAGATAAATAAAATTTACGAGTAAGGAGAGTACTTATTTGACAGGTAACATTACTCAAAAAATTACTATTTATATAAATAGTAATTCGATTTGAAATAGTAATAGCATACTTATGTGATAAATAATACATATTACACAAGTAAATCTCAAATTGTATGACAAATGAGATTAAATAATACATTTAGGGTTATATGCTATATATAACATCAGTTATGCATATATGCACATGTATATAAGATATGTATGTGTATGTATGTATAAAAAGAAAATGAATATTTATTGATGTTAGTGTTTGGTCTTAAAAGATAGTTTTGTGAAAAACTATCTAAGTCAAGAGAGGTAGTGTATGAGATGCATACCGGTGTTTGAAAATT
This sequence comes from Trichilia minutiflora, assembly GCA_035590515.1. Taxonomy (NCBI): domain Eukaryota; kingdom Viridiplantae; phylum Streptophyta; class Magnoliopsida; order Sapindales; family Meliaceae; genus Trichilia; species Trichilia minutiflora. Next base: position 3,550 of record JAVXUL010027240.1, read on the forward strand.
TTTCTTAGTAATTATCATATATGTGCCATCCACTATCGAATAACTAATGATTCTTTGACGTAAATTTCTTACTCTAAGATTTCTATTATATAAGAGATATAGGTTTATGTAATTGAATCAAGTTTATCTGGTTCTCAATGATAATCGAGTTTCGATCAAGATTTTATTGTATAATATTTGAATAAGAATACTATTCAGGATGGCACATTACTTTGGATATAACTAGTGTAAGACTCTAAGATTTCTATTATATAAGGCATCTGAAACTAAGACAAAGGGCATGAATTGAATCCTATATGTGATACAAAAAAGAATAGTTATGTGCTCATCGAAATTAGTTGACCAAGATTTCTATTATAAATGATCAATTGATGTAGATAAGAATTCAATTCCCAATTAATTTTTTTTAAATCCGACAAAATGTTTAAGTTCTATATTAGAGAGTATGGGATAAAAATAGTATAGTGAGAGCTGATAAGATCATACTTTATAATTGTATTCAATAGTTGAATTTGATTTTAATGATATACTGTGTTAATAAACTTTCTTCTATGTCTTTCCAGTTTTCTTGCTCATTGAACAATGTCATCATCATTAAATGTCTTCTAAAAGATACTGGATAGTCACATACTGATAAGTTCTAATCTCAAGGACTGGTTGATAAATCTGATAATAGTTCTCGATTTTGAGAAAATTAGATATGTGTTAGGAGGAGAGATGCTTATGTTATTAGATGCAGACACTCCCTACGAAGAGCAAAATGACTTTAATAAATGGTATACTGATAATTATAGAGTGAGACTCTACATGTTAGCTTCTATGAATCGGGAGCTACAAACTAAGCATGAGAGTATGACATCTACATATGAAATACTCAAATCCTTATAAGAGTTGTACAAAAAAACTCTCATATAGTTGAGTACGAGATTTGGGTCATCCTATTTAGCATGAGACTCAGGGAGGGAGTTATGTTTCATGATCACGTCATTAAAATGATCAATATCATTAGGTAGATAGACATTTGGGACATCATTAAGATGAATTTGAATCTCTAATCTCTTCCTCCTAGTTATAGAGCATTTATAACTAATTATAATTTTAATAGAATTAATGAACTCTCTCAAAGTTGTCTAATGAGATTCATGAGTTTTATAAATAGAATAATACGGGTAAAGAACATGAGGATGTTCATATTACCACTACCAGTAGGATTGATAAACAACTACAGTGCCTATCTTGAGGTCTAAAATTTAGACTTAAGAAAAAGAAAGCCAAGAATGTTGAGCCTTTCAAGACATCCAACTCCAAGAATAAGCTTAAAGGAAAATGTTTTTAATGTGTTACTGACGGATATTGGAAAAGGAATTGTCTAAAGTATCTTGAGAGTCTTATGAAGACTAAGAGAGGTATGCATTCCTGTTCTATAATTTTATATAAACTAAGTGTTAGCTCTGACATTCATTTATGAATTATTGATTCCCCAGCTACTTCTTATATATATTTTTCTATAGAGGTAATACATAATAGTTTCACATTGCCTTGTAATAGGGTCATACTCATGATGGCTAATGAAGCAATAATTACTGCAGAGGCCACTGAGACCTGCAAGTTAAGACTCTTGTCAAGACACATTTTAAGACTGGAGCTAGTATTATATTTTGCTTCAGCGACTAAAAACGTCATTTCTATTTTTGTATTATATAATAATGGTTATTCTATAAAGTTTAATAGAAATGAATGAATGATATATTATGAAAATATATGTATTAGCAAAACTATTAACACAAATGATTTGTATGTTTTGCAATTCAATAATAATTACTCAATTTCTTCTATTTATAATAAAAGAATTCGCATTGACACAAATCTAAAATATCTATGTCATCATAGGTTAGATTATATCAGAGATTAATGACTTAATCAACTTAATTCTAGTAGGATATTAATCCCAATGAATTCAAATTCCTATCTGACCTACAAGTCATGTCTTTAAGAGAAAATGACTAAATCTCCCTTTAAGAGTAAAGGTAAGCAGGTCAAAGAACTTTTGGATTTCATATATACAGATGTATGTAGACTATTTAGTACAGCAGGCAAACATGGATTTGAATACTTCATTATCTTTACTGTCAATATGTCTTAATATAAGTACATGTCATGCCCTGACTCTAGTCGACCACATAGCAATCGCCGCGAATCCTAGAAATATATTTTATTAGTTAGAATACACCCCCTAGGACTCGCAAGGTATTAGTACCTGTTTTCAAACTCATTTTCACAAATAAGATAATATAGAAGATTTTTTATCATACATGTATCAACATTTGTATTTTCTCAAAATACAATAAAGTTATTCCTGGTCAAGCTAAATACATAAAATCACTTTATTATAAATAGTTTTTCGTACAGTTGATCATAATGTAAAAACTTGAGTTGAGTACGTAAAAACTATGCTGAAGTCTCACTTCAGTTATGCTATGCCGTACCCGACTACACTAACCTAAAATGAGAAGTAAGGGATGAGTATTTAGGATATACTCAGTGAGTATACAACTACACAAAAATATAAATCAAAGGCCCATACATCGATTACAAAAAATCCTCGTAATCATAAAATCAAGCATAGTGAAATATGGTATCATATACATATCTAGAAAATCAATATAACATCAAATATGTATATCCCTTTGGTCTATAGGATCCCATCCACTCCCTCAGAGTTGTATGGCTAATCCGCAATCCCTATTGGGGATGTGTGCCCATGTATAATATCTCTCGGTCTATAAGATCTCATCCACTTCTTCTGAGTTGTATAACTGATCTGCAACCCCGGTTGGGATACTATCATATTAATATAAGGCTAGCATACTTTAGTTTGGGCATATCGATTCCACCCATCCTAACTAGGACTGTATGGTCAATCCACACTCCGAGGTCTATTGGATTCTACCCACTCCACATGAGTTGTATTGTCAATACTCACCCATATATAATCAATAACCCACACAGAACTGTAAATCAATGTCAATGGCCCATCAGGGCAAATCAAAGAATTGTTGGCTCACAAGGCTAAAAATATTATCTGTGGCTCATAAGGCCAAAACAGTAAAACAAGATATGTTGGCTTACAAGATCAAATCAACGAGTATAGTACCCCGGCCATTACACTCAACTATGCTACATTCACAAATATATATAGAATTGGCCTCTGGCCTAAAAATCATAATAACAAATATTAGGTCTCTGGCCTCACATTCATGGTAATCTAGATTTCATAACAAACCTATCTCTATTACAAACAAGGGGCCATCCCGACCACCATACAATATATGCAATGCCTCCTCATTTCAGTTATGTATCCATATACTTACATTCATATAAATATTTGCATGCTATCATCTCTAGCATTATATTCATTCATAAATAACAATAAATGAGGCGAAGGGAAAGGAATGTGTCCACTCACTATTCTGGGATGGAAAACCACCCTCTCAGTATCCTTCTCACGACGGAGATCCTCCCGTCTCGGCTATCGCACCTGGATACACATACAACCACAGATTCAATAATCTGTCATAATGTACATGCATGATATAATGCATATTCATGCTACTCTCGTATTGCTCTCTCTCTCTCTCTACCCTTTTTGTCTCTCTACACATACTACTCTATATAAAATCTCGCTCTATTTATAATTTCTCATTAATTCTAATACCAATAACTATCAAAACCCTCTAATTTATCGATACTGATAATAAACGAGAAAATCCCAATTTTTATGGTTTTGCAAAAAGTACTTGAGCTATCTATTCCTAGATTTACATAAAATGACAGCTCAAATCAAAGTGAGAAGTTGAAGAATAGGCTTACCCGAACTAATATGTGAGCTTGGAGCCCCTTTTTGGCTTGAATCTCTCATTTTGACTATTGTTCATCGTAGCCCTTCTTTCGTGATTTCACTTAAACCGATGGTTAGAACTCTTATCAAAGGAGATTTCTGGGTTCTGGTGTTGATTCTCAGCTCATAGGAACTGAAATGGAAAAATTTAGTTGAGAAATGGTGAAGATCATTTTAAAGAGTGAGAGAGAAAGAGTTTCTGTCAAAAATAGGAAGAGAAAAAGTAAAAAATCAAAAATGAGGAAGACAATCCCCCTACTCGATATAATTAGGTTGTGTAATGCCCAAAGGTGTCGATACCTTTGGCATTATGCCTGCAACGTATCGATACCTTCCCTCAATGTATTGATACGTTTGGCTATTTACTGTTCACTAAGCCTGCAAGGTGTTGATACCTTCCCCTAACGTATCTATATGTTTTGTCACAAATACACAATCCTCTATCACGAAGGTGTCAATACTTTTGCTAAAGTACCGATACGTTTGATACTATTACTATTTATAATACTTGTAACGTATCGATACGTTTGGCCCATTATTGTTCATCATGCTTTCAACGTATCGATACCCTAGGTTTGGCTCTCAACTTTGAAAGGTGTCGATACCCTTCTCTAAAGGTATCGATAAATTTGGCCTTACCCATAACGTATCGATACGTTTCTACAAAGGTATCGATACCTTTGCCTCTTTTCTTTCTTTTAAGGATTGTTATTTCAAATGGCCATAACTTTAGGCTCGAATATCATCACGAAACCCAGAATATATCAATAGAAAGCTCTCTCTGAGCTTTACAAAAATAACAACAAATTTTTTCTCAATTGGAGATGATATTAGGGTTAAAAATTCAGTTTTTTTCTCATAAACTCATATTCTATATCACACACATCCTTAAACATAATTTTGAGTTATTACACTCTCTAACACATGATTTATACGTAATATCAAGTATAAAATCTTAGAAGGATTTTACTATAATGCTCATAACCCTAAGGGATGAGTTTTACAGTTCTTCCCCCCTCCTTAATTGAATTTTGTCCTTGAAATTCTATATGACGTATATAATAAGCAGTAACAAAAGAGTATACTAAGGCATACAGCTGCTCTTTTCCCTTAATAATCAAATAAAGGTATTTTAGAATACCTCATTTGTTATTCATTACTAGGAGGAGAAACTGCAACCTCTATAGAAAAATAATAACAATGAAAATAAAATATACGTCATATAGAAAATACAAGGATCTTTCTTTTAGGTTAAATATATACCTTGTCACTAGAAAAGGTGTGGGTATTACTGTCTTAGCAGACTCTCCAACTCCTAAGTCATCTTCTCAACTATAGCACTTTGCCACAAGACTTTCACCATCGAAATAATCTTATTTCTCAAGACCTACTCTTGTCAATCAAGTATCTTCACCGGTTGAACCACACAATTAAGATCATCTTTCAAATCGATTAGTGGTGTCTCAAGTATATGCGATAGATCTAGCACATACTTTTTAAGCATAGATACATGAAATACATCATGTATCCGACTCAGTTGCGATGGTAATTTCAATCTATAGACTATTGGGCCTATCCTTTTCACAATACCAAAGGGTCTAATATATTGAGGATGTAACTTTACTCAATTTTTGAATCTGATTATTCCTTTCCAAGACGACACTTTCAAGAAAACCTGATCGCCTATTTCAAATTCCAATGCTCTCCTCCGATTATTAGTATAGGATTTCTGTCTATCCTGAGCTACTTTCAATTTCTCTTTGATAATCTTTATTTTCTCAGTGGTAATCTCAATCAGCTCAATATCATCGAGTTTTCTTTCACCAACTTCATCCTAACACACTAGGATTCTACATTTTCTATCATACAAAGCCTCATAAGGCTCCATCTTAATGTTAGCTTGATAACTATTATTATATGCAAACTCTATCAATGATAGGTACATATCCTAACTACCAAAAAGTTTAATAACACATGCTTGAAATATTTCCTCTAGTGTCTAGATGGTTCTTTTTAACTGCACATCGATCTAAGAATGAAATGTAGAACTGAAAGTCTACTAAGTGCCCATAGCTTTCTGAAGTCTAGGCTAGAATTGAGATGTAAAACGAGGATCCCGATCCGACACAATGGTAACTGGCACTCCATGTAGCCTGACAATCTCGGCTATATACAACTTAGCCAATTTCTCTAAGGAGAAATTCACTCAAATTGGCAAAAAATAAGCCGATTTAGTGAGTCGATCTACAACCACCCAAATTATATTGTGGCCCGCCTGTGTCCAAGGCAACTCGACCACGAAGTCCATAATAATGTGCTCCCACTTCTACTCAGGTATAGGTAGAGGTTGTAAAGTCCCTACAAGCCTCTGGTGCTTAGCCTTTACCTGCTGATATATCAAATATCAAGCCACAAATTGTATTATATCCTGTTTTATTCCTGACCACCACTAACTATCTTTGACGGTACGGTACATCTTGGTACTGCTCAGGTATATAACAAATGTAGAACTATAGGCCTCCTCGAAGATAGTCTCTCTCAGTCCTTTGTCATTAGGTACACATACCCGACCTCTGAAAGTTAAGGTCCCATCTTGAGTGAAATAGAAGTCACTCTTTTTGCCATCTCTAATCTCCTGGTAAGCTTTGACCAACTCACTATCTAACATATGGCCCTGTCTGATCTGAGCAACTAGGGTAGGTCTAACCATAAAGCTAGTCATCAAGGCTTCAACCTCATCATACCCTAGTGATACTCCTATCACTCTTAGATCTATCAACAAAGGCATATAAGTGAAGCAAGTATGAGCCAAACTGGCTGAAGTCTTTCTACTCAAAGCATCTACTACCACATTAGCCTTCCCTGGGTGGTAGTCAATGATCAGGTCATAATCCTCAATCAACTCTGCCTACCTTCTCTATCTTAAATTTAGCTCTTTCTACGTAAGTAAATACTTGAGACTCTTATGATCAGTGAATATCTGGCATTGCTCCCTATATAAATAATGGCTCCATATCTTTAATGCAAAAACTACTGTTGCTAGCTAGAGATCATAGGTAGGGTAGTTCTCTTTATGCTTTTTCAGCTGTTGAGAAGCATAAGCTATAACCCTCCCATTCTGCATCAATATACAACTGAGGCCCCGCCTTGAGGCATTACTATAAACCACATATCTGCCTCCTGGTGTAGGGAGTGTCAAAATCGATGTCGAGGTAAGATGATTCTTCATAGCCTGGAAGCTCTGCTCACACTGGTCATTTTACTCAAACTTAGTCTCCTTTCTAGTAAGTCTCATCAAAGGTGCAGCTAATAAGGAGAAATCCTCTATGAATCTCCTATAATATCCTGCTAGCCTCAAGAAGCTATGGATCTCTATAACATTCTTTGGCTATTTTCACTGAACTATAGCTTCAATCTTCTTTGGATCTACAAGTATCCCACTGTCAATCATAACATGTCCCAGGAAGTTCACCTCTCTAAGTCAAAACTCGTACTTAGAGAATTTAGTAGACAACTGTCTCTCCCTCAAGGTCTGAAGCATTACCCTGAGATGCTGGGCATGTTCTCTCTTATTTCTTGAATATATAAGTATATCATCTATAAACACAATGACAGACTTGTCTAAATAAGGGTGAAAAACCTGATTCATCAAATCCATAAAAGCTGCAGGTGCATTTGTTAATCCAAATGGCATAACCAAAAACTCATAATGGTTATATCAAGTTCTGATGTTGTTTTGTGAACATCATCCTCTCTAATCCTGAGCTAGTGATATCCCGATCTCAAATCAATTTTGAAAAACACACTCGCACCCTGCAATTGATCAAATAGGTGATCTATCATTGACAATGGATACTTATTCTTGATGGTTACTTGATTGAGCTGTCTGCAATCGATACAGAGCCTCAATGTACCATCCTTCTTTTAGCACCGCAGAAATGAAAGAATTGAAAACTCAGTTAGAAGATTTGCGACAAAACGTATTGATACATTAAGAGAAGGTATCGACACCTTGTAGCTTAGTGAACAGTAAATAGCTAAATGTATAGATACGTTAGGGGAAGTGATCTCAATTAGATTATGTACCCAAGTATAGGTAGTCTTGTTATAGTATAGTCTGGTGAGTCCAAGTGTCGTATC
>JAVXUL010027251.1:527-11586 GCA_035590515.1 Trichilia minutiflora
CTTACCAATTCTGTCCATGGTGTGAATGGTAATAGGAGCCTTGGGTTGTAGCATCTTTGGGTTGGGGACCTTCACCCCAGCTGAAAAAATGAGCTCAGAAATCAAAGATGGAAATGAAAGCCCCACTGTTGTGTTTTCTGCTGAATAACTTATATTCTACGTTACCCACTAGGCCACATCTATATTCCTCTGATTCTTCAAGGCAAAAAGCATTAAAGCCCTTTATTTGTTGACTTCCATGAGATGATATGAAGGACTAAACCAGGCACGGAGAAATCGTCCATAAAAACTTTTATGACAACTTCAATGAGATCTGAAAAGATGGCCATCATACATCTCTGAAATATAGCCGATGCGTTGCACAAATCAAATAGCATTTGTCTGGAAGCAAATATGCCACAAAGACAAGTGAAAGTTGTCTTCTTCTGATCTTCTAGGCAAATAGGGATCTGATTGTAACCTAAATAACAGTCTAAGAAATAATAAAATTCATGCCCAGCAAGTTGACGTAATATTTGATCTATGAATAGCAACGGAAAGTGATATTTTCGAGTAGCCTTGTTAAGCTTCCGATAGTCGATACAAACTCTCTATCTTATTACTATTCTTGTTGGCACTAGCTTCTTCTTGTCATTTTTAGTAATAGTGGTTCCACCTTTCTTGGGCACTACTTACACCAGACTCACCCATAGACTATCTGAAATAGCATAGATGATTTTTCCGTTTACCAACTTCAACACCTCAGTCCTAACCACTTCCTTCATTACTAGATTCAATCTCTGTTGATACTCAATTTTTGGCTTGTATTCTTCTTCCATAAGGATTTTATGCATACACACGGCTGAACTTATACTCTTAATATCTAAAATTGACCACCCAATAGCTGATCGATGTTTCTTCAAAACCTGTAACAATCTATTTTCTTTCTCTTATTCTAGTGATGATGAAATGATGATTGATAAAGTTGAGTTCTCACCTAAGAAAGCATACCTCAAATGTTTGGGTAATTGTTTCAAAGATGAAACTTCAGGGGGAGTTATGGGATGGATCTGTTCAGTCTTGTTATCACCACTTGCTTCAATTTCTATCAAATCTTTAAGAGTGAACACCTCACATTTTTTTTCATTCTGAACTTCACAATAAAAATGCCCATCCTCAGCAGCTGGAAGATCTTTCTTGTGCATATTAGAAGTTACTAAATAATGCTCCAATGGATCCTTTGAGGAAAAATCTAGAAATACGGCATCTACAACGCTTGACACCACATACACCCTCTTACAAGATTGGTCTCCATCTGAAAATTTCAACGATTGATAGATGTTGAATTGTACTTCCTCGTTATTAACCCGCAAGGTAAGATTTCCTCTATGAACATCTATAAGTGCTCTTCCTGTTGCCAAGAACGGTCTTCCAAGAATGATTGGGATCTCTCTATCTTTCTCCATATCAAGTATCATAAAATCCATCGGGAAGATGAATTTGTCCACTTTAACCAATACATCTTCAACCACTTCCTCGGGAAAAGAAAGAGAACGATCTGCCATTTGCAAAGAAATGGTCATGGGTTTTACTTCTTTTAAATCCAACTTCTTGAAGATAGAAAGAGGCATAAGATTGATGCTGACACCAAGATCACACAAAGCCTTCTCAAAAGGTGAATCCCTAATAGTGCATAAAATTGTAAAACTACCCGGATCTTTAACCTTTTGAGCTATTTTCCTCTGAAGAATGGTGCTATACTCTTCCAATAATTTCACCGTTTCATGATCTTCCAATTGTCTCTTCTTAGACATCATTTCTATTATAAACTTTGCATAATTAAACATTTGCTCTAATGCCTCTGCCAAGGGAATGTTGATGTGAATTTTCTTGAATATATCTAGAAATTTTCTGAATTGCTCGTCTAACTTCTTTTTCTGAAATCTTTGAAGAAAAGAGATTGGTGGAGGCCTAATAGGTGGATTGTCCAAAAATATAATTTTTGGGCCATTGTTCATTTTTGCTGGCTTCTCCACTGATTTTTCAGATTCTTCAGCTTCTCCTCTCTCTTTAATTTTCTCCTTCTCTTTAGCAGGCTGTACGACTTCCTTCCTCGATTGTAATTTTACCTCTCTCCCACTTCATAAGGTGATAACATTATAATGATTCTTGGGATTTTTCTCCGTATCATTAGGGAACTTGTTGGATGATTGTTCTTTTATGGCCTTAGCAAGTTAACTGATCTACACTTTCAATGACTTTATGGTGGCTCCTATATTCTCACAATGAGTCTCAATGCTTTCAATTCTTGTCTCATTCTTGTTGAACCTCCCTCTGATCTCATTGATAAATGTCCCCATAAGATCTTCTAAGGATGGTTCTTCTCAACATGATTTTGCATGAATCTTGGAGGTGGTTGTAAAATGTTTCTTGTATTACCCTAAGAGAAATTTTTATGATTTTAAAGCCCTAGATGGTAGTGAGTGGGCAAGTTGTTGCCTCGAAAGTTGAAGTTTCTGTTATTGACATACTGAACTTGCTCTTGATCATCTTCAACCCTAGAATATGATGTACTTACTATAGCTACGAATTCCTTGTTCGAAGATGGGTTATTACTTGTCATGGCCGAGAGTTTACTTGTAAGGGTTAAAACTTGTGCTGTCAATGCCACAATAGGATCCAATTTATGCACACCAATAACTCTTCTCTAATTCAACTCATTTGGCCACTGATAGTTATTGGAGGCCATCTCTTCAAGCAACAACTGAGCTTCCTCTGCTGTCTTGGACAAAAGAGTTTCTCCGACTGTTGCATCCACTATGGTTCTTATTTGCCCATTTAAACAATTATAAAATAGCTGAATTTGGAACTAATCTTAATACCTATACTGGGGGCATCTTCGTATCAAATCCTTAAATCTATCTCAAGCCTCAAATAATGGCTCGAAATCCAGCTATTTGAATTGCGCTATCTCCCTTTTAAGCTATGAAGTCTTCGATAAAAATTTTTGGGCAAGCTCTTCTTATGTTACTATACTCCTGGGTTGCAACGATTGGAACCATCCTCTAGCTTGGTTTTTCAATGAAAAAGGAAACGGTCTAAGTTGGATTGCATCTTCTGTCACTTCGTTCATCTTTACTGTGTCGCATATCTTTAAAAAGTTTTGAGATGAATATTAGGATCTTCGTGAGACAATCCTCCGTACTAAGTCTACTAGACCATGTTAATCAATGCAGGCTTCAATTCAAAGTTGTTAGCCTGAATGACTTGTCTCTGAATCCCAGAGTAGTTATCATTGACTATTAATCTAAAATAATCTTGAAAAGCTCTTTGTTGATAATTATCTTCAGCCATTTGATAAGCTCGATTTCCAATCTCTTCTCGCTCTCTAGTTCCTTTCCTCCTTCTAGTACCTTAATTTCTTTGGCAAGTGCTTTCAATTTTTAGATTAAAGGTGCTAGTTCCAAACTTTGACTTCTTCACATAAACTAAAAAAAAAACTAAACACAAATTAAAACTAAAAGGAAATCAACAAGAAAACGCCTAAATTAAAATCAATCACTTGATTACAATATCAACTTAAATTAAACATCTAACATAAATTTCCTGGCAACGATGCCAAAAACTTGACAACGTGTTCAAAAACACAATAAAAATAACTACAAGTGCACGGTATCGAGTTTTATAATGTAGAATAATAAATGTTAGGTTGTCGATCTCACGAGGAATATGAAATGTTTTAAAGTTGAATACCGGAATTAAAAATATGTAATTCTATTTGAGCAAACGTGAATGATTACTAATTCTAATCAAATAATAATTAAGAAATGATACTATTAACTAAGTTACTAGAGGATTCTAATTAAAGTATGCTTAAGGAACCTAACTACACCAAAGTCTCCTGTGTTAACACTCATTTACTATCATTTTCATGTATTTACCTATTAACTAGAGTTAAAGTTGATTTTATCTCATTTTCTGAATCTTAATAAAACCCTATACACCACCACCCAAGATAATATTCTTATTCAACTTGAGTCAATCGTGTAGTTGTTAAGTACAACCTCAAATGTGTTACCTAGTGACTAATTATTTTCCAGCAAATTAATAACTAGGTTATGCTTCCTTAATCTTATATAATAAACTTACTCTTTCAAGCATAGTCATGTATCATTAGATTAGTTTAATGGCCAGTTAAACTAAGCATTAAAAATAGGAGCATAAATAAGTAAACACATTCTACGATAATAAATAAGCATAACATAAAAACACTGAGGTTTTATTAAGCCCTTAAGCAGAAGAAAATTTATCTAACCATGGTGTGTATTCCAATATAAAATATTTTTCAGAACATGTTCATTGTATATAATAAAATACTAAGAAAAATTAAGGAAAGAAAACTCTTCAATTTTGTTAGAGTCCGTGTCTTGTGTTCTTCTCTCTTCCCCCAATCTTTTAGGATTTTTGCTTCCTAAAATAGGTCTGAAATCTCTTGTGGTTGCTAGGTTCTTCCGCCTTTTCATGAATCCCAAGAAAAGTCCTTTAAATAGTGAGATTTTAGGGCATCAGGAGCGGGCAAAAAAATATTCCTGCTGCAGCGAGCTACAACGAGAGTTCTTGCCTTTCTCGCTGCAGCGGAAAAAAAACTCTTGCTATAGCAAAGCACTATAGAAAACTAGCTGCAGTGAGAAAAATAACATGGCTATAATGGGAATCTCTGCAAATCTCACTGTAGCGAGACAAAATTATTCCCGCTACAGCAAGAAACAATTCCAGCTCTTTGTAGACTTCACTGCCCCACATGTCTTCTTTTCAAAGCCATTTGAAATACCCCAAATCGACCCATTTCTTGGTGAATTGACACAACTAGAAACTGCACAAAACTAACAGGAAAAAAAACATAAAAATAAAAACGAAATTACTTGAAACTTAAGCAAAGATCGTAGCAATGGATGAGTGATAAAATCAATCATCAATATAGACATAATTAATTCTCTTAAAACTTTTGGAAAATCATTTTCAATTAGTGAGCAAGTGAAAAATATCTTTGTCAAAGGAATGAAGAGTAAAGGTGACAGCTATTGAAAAGGCAAAGGATTTTAAATACCCTATCACTTGATGATCTCATACGCTCACTAATAGACTATAAGGACAAACTCTCTAATGACCATTTGGAGGAATACTTAGAGAAGAAGAAGAATATTGCTTTTGTGTCACCAATGCATAAAAATGATGAGGAAGAAAGTGAAAATGATAATAAAAACATTTTTCTAATGGCAAGAAAATCTAAGAGCTATCAAAGAAAGAAGAAAATTCAAGCTACTTGTCATAAATGCAAAAGGCCCAATTATGTCAAGAATGATTGCCCACATTTAAAAAATAATAAGTTGAAGAGAAAAACAAAAGTGGCTACTTGGGATAATGAAAAAGAAAACTCATCAAATGATGAGACCTCAAATGAAATCATCAATATGTGTTTTATGGCCATCGATGATGATAAAGTAAATGATATTGACCCTCCACACTCTTATGATAAATTAATGGATACTTTTGAAGAATTACATAATAACTTTGAAAAATTAATTTCAAAAAATCGCACTCCTAAAAAGAAAATTAATGTTTTGTCAAATGAAATTGTTTTCTTAAAAAAATTAAATGATGTTTTTGAAAAAGAAAAAAAGGATACCTAGAAGAAATTCTAGGCCTCAAAAAGAAATCAAATTATTTAAATGATATTATTTGAAATTTATCAAAGGCCAAAAGAATTTGAAACTTCTTCTACGATCTCAAAAGTGTGTTTTTGACATATGTGGCATTAGATTTAAACCACATGCAAAACAAAAGTTTTACAAAAATTATTTTGTTAAACCTTTTCCTAAGGTAAAGGTTAATGCCACTTGTAACTTTTGCAATATTTTTGGACATATTAGTCATAGGTGTCCTATTAACAAAAATACCTTTGGTTTTAATATGGTGTAGGTTCCAAAAAGAATTAAAGTTAACATTTAAGGACCCAAAAAATTTGGATACCAAAAGTTTCAACTTGATTTTCTTTTGTATGTACCAAGGAGTATAAAATAGTTCCTTGATAATGAATGTTTGAGACATATAATAGAAGATATATCACTACATTCAAGCTTGACAAAAATAAAAGATAAATGATATGTCATCTTTGGGGACAATGCTAAAGAAAAATCATCGGCTCCAGTTATATGGGTAATAAAATTCTATTTTGATTGAAAATAATTTATGAGTTAGTAATTTGCTTGAAAACTCTTTTGTTTATAAATGATATTTGATGTTATGAATATATGGTTATTTTTCGATGTTTTAATGATAATTATGGATTGCTTTTATCATTATGAATGTTCATGATTATGCTTGGATGATTGTGTTTGCTTATTGACTATATTAATAAATTATAAGACTAACACATCACTTTCATGCTTTTACATGATTAAATTTCACTCATGGTTAATTTTTATCCTTTTATAAACCTATATGCTATGGTTCCAGTCTTGCCTTTTGCTTTATACTAGATTATCTTTATAATACCAAAAAGGAGATTACATATGAGAGAAATTATCTACATATATTTGATATATAATTTGAATTGTCAAGAATTAGCATTTTTCTCTTATTATATTAAGTATGAAATTATGGTAAAAATCAAAGGAGAAGATATAAGTAAAAGCCAAAAGGGGAGAAGTTAAAACCATATATGATTGTTATTATATGTAGTATATATAAGAACTTGTAATCATTATTTGAGCATATAAAAGTGAATTTTTGTGGTCATACATGTCACACCCCGACCCGTGGATCCCACCTATGACAACTGTCACAGACCTCCAGGGTGTACTCAATCACACAGAATACAATTTGTAGGCCTGTAAGGCATTTATAAAACCTGTTTTCAAAACACTTCCAAATAAATCCAGCCTGACACCCAAACTCCGAATAAATAAAGCAAAACCACAATCACTTCAAATATATCTATGTATACATAAATCAATAAAAACAATCATTAAAATAAAGTCTGTAGGGATCAATCCCTCCCAAATAAATTCAAACATTTATTACAAATCAGTTTATCATTCATAAAATTCTCATAAAACAAAAAGAAAGGTAAAAGTGACACCAATAGACTACAGAGTTTCAGAGCGAGTCGATCTAGCTATATCTGAGCCTTCAAATCCTAGAGCGATCACCACCACTGGAGCTCAATCTAACGCTTGCCCTGAAATTGGAAGGTAAGGAGTTGAGTATACAGAAGTATACTCCGTGAGTGAACGAAATAAAAATACAACAGCATCATGTATATGTTTACATTCAAATGGCAATTAATCAATAAATCAAATAAAAACCTTAAAACTGTTAAAACAAGAAGAAAATGCCTTTATTTTAGTATTTCAAACCATCTTTGAAGATCAATGGGTTGGCACATTTCCCGATGACTATCCTGGTCGTGGGTGTCCCAAGACCGTCAGTGGGTTTGTATGCAGAGAAATATACAATTGTTCGAAAATAGATTTAAAATGCAAAAGTTTAAAATATGTAAGTTTTATCAAGAAAGGTGCCCAACACTGACGTTTGCCTCTAGCAGTCAAAGGGTGACATCCGTGACTAACTCGACGAGACTCATAGATGGACAAATCCCATCATCATCACAACACCACAACAATCATATAATGGTCTACCTATGCAGCCTCCACTCACCTAGGTGACCACTTTCCCGGGCCAACTTTAAGTTACCACTGTACACTCACTTGGGGGTCCACCTCTAGTGAACTCTCCCCCAGGTTATCATCCTGTAGCTACAGTAAATAACCGGCACACAAGGCCGTTATCACCAATGCATTGGCCTGCAGGCCATATCATCATCATAAACATATTCTAAAACAGCAAACCATCATGAAATCTAATACAAAATCATATGTTTCACATATATATACACATTTTCACATTTCAAGATTAATAAGAAAATATTTATAAATATTTGTAAATTAATTCATTTGTAAAAAAAATAAGCATCTAAATAAATAAAGAACTAAGACAAAAGGGTGTTCACTCACTGCGTAGAGAAGGTATACACTCCCTAATTCCCCTTGTTCCTCGGCGATTCACGCGAATACCTCGATCTCAAACCGTTGCCTAACCACACGCATAGAAGTATTATCAATACGTGTTCTAATATGCATAAAAGTTTGAATGCGTGCAATGCGTGTTATTCCAGGTTTCTAACATTCGGACCATTACGCGTAACCGTCTAAAATCTTCGTTAAATCTCCAATTACCTAACTAATATCGACACGGACCCACATTACAGCTAAACCAACTCATTTCGATTAATATATGAGATTCTGACTAATAGGTCCATGTACTTGTCGGAACAGTAATCGGAGTTACTGTTCATGCTCACCAAATTTCTCCAAATTATATTTCTAGCTCCCTATCGTCTTACTAAGTTATTCTACAATCTATCTGGCATTCGAAAACTATAATGCACTTGCAAAATCTACCAAAATCTATCCGGATGAACAATAAAACCCATACGAATTAAATTACATAAAAATGCGAAATGAATATGCAGACGGGTTAGAAACGAAGCTACGAACCTCGTGGTGTGGTCGGTTTACTCCGATTTCACGTCAAAACCAAAAAAACCCAAATATTCCTCCCAGAACCTTAGCTCCTCTTTTCGAATCTGAAGCCTCTATCGCCAAATTAATGCTCCCAACATGTAGAATGCGTAAGGTGCGACTCGTCTACGAAGAGAAATAAAAAATTTGACGAAATATGGCAAGATTTAGAGAGAGAGACAGAGAGAACATGGGAGGAGGGAGAAAAAGGAAAATAAGGAAGCAAAATGGGAAAAAATTTGCCCCTCAACCCCTATTTATAGAACAAGGGTGAAATTACCATTTTGCCCTTAAAAAATGCAAAGGAGAATCTTTTAGAAGTGGGTAAAATCGTCATTTCGTGCATGTTCGATTGAACGAATGCTCATTCGAACGAACATTGCCTTCGATCGAACGAATCATGGGATTCGTTCGAACGAACTCTAATTCGATCGAACAAATCTGGTACTTTCGAAGTCAGTAAGCTCCCCACTCATTCGTTCGAACAATCGATCATTCATTTGAACGAAATGATCAATTCGACCGAACGAGCTACCATTTGATCGAATGAATTCAGCTCTAAGTTTTCCAGAGAGTTCCTCCCTGATTCATTCGAATGTTCTGGACTTCATTCGAACGAATCGTCCGATTCGATCAAACGAATTCTGCATTCGTCCGAACGAATTTCATACTTCTCATTTTTATTCTCGAAACTTCATTATAACCAATCCAACTTTCCAAATGAAGATAGAATTTTACCCACACATGTACGAAATATAAAATGAATGCAAATGCATGAACAGGATAAGTAAAAAATGATAGATATACCCTCGGGGTCTAAGTACGGGTGTCACAATTCTACCCCCCTTAAAAGAATTTTATCCTAAAAATTCAACATACCTTAATACTAAAAAAGATGAGGGTATTATCATAACATCTATAGTTCAGGCTCCCATGTCATCTCCTCAACCGCATCACTTTTTCACAAAACTTTTATCATAGGAATAACTTTGCTTCTCAAAGCCCGCTCCTATCGATCAAGTATGGCCACAGGTTGTACTTCATACCTCAAATCTTTTCTCAAGTAGATAGGTGGTATATTAATAACATGAGAAGGGTCATGTACATAATTCTTCAATATGGATACATGAAAGACATCATGTATCGTCTGCATCTCTGGCGTTAACTCCAACCTATAAGCCACTTGACCAATCCACTCGATAATTTTGAAGGGTCCAATAAATCTTGGATGAAGCTTTTCTTGATTCCAAAATCGAATCACTCCTTTCCAGGGTGATATTTTCAAGAATACCTGCTTACCGACATCGAACTCCAAGTCTCTTCTTCTATTATCCGAGTATGATTTTTGTCTATCCTGAGTAGTCTTCAATCTGTTTCGAATAATCTTCACTTTCTCTGTGGTGGCGTCAATTAACTCAATATTATCTAGTTTCCTTTCACCCACTTCATCCCAGCACAAAGGAGTTATACATTTTCTCCCATATAAAGCCTCGTATAGAGCCATTCCTATGCTGAACTGATAACTGTTGTTGTAAGCGAATTCAGGTAATAGCAGATATCGATCCCAGCTTCCTTGAAATTCTAACACACACCCTCTTAGTATATCCTCTAGAGTCTGGATAGTCCTCTCAGACTGTCCGTCTGTATGAGGGTGTTATGCAGAACTGAAGGTCAACCTTGTACCCATAGCCTTTTGAAGACTAAACCAAAATCGAGATGTAAAACGAGGATCTCGATCTGACATAATTATCACAGGCACACCATGTAACCTCACAATTTCTGCCACATACAAGCTTGCTAGCTTCTCAATAGGATACTTGGTTCTAATGGGTAAAAAATGAGCAATTTTCGTCAACTTGTCCACAATCACCCATATTGCATCATGCCCAGATTGAGTATACGGCAGTCCAATCACAAAATCTATGGTGATGTACTCCCATTTTCATTCTGGTATGGGTAATGGTTGAAATGTTCCTGCTGGCTTCTGATGTTCAGCCTTAACATGCTGATAAGTCATACACCTGACAACAAATTCTGTAATATCTCTCTTCATTCCAGACCACCAATAATTCTCTCTGATGGTCCTGTACATTTTAGTGCTATCAAGATGCATTGCAAAAGCTGAATAGTGAGCTTCTTCTAGGATGGCATTTCTCAAATTACCATCTGAGGGTACACATATCCTACCTCTCAAGGTTAAAATTCCATCCTGAGAGATATAGAAATCTCTAGCATTACCATTCATAATGTTCTAACAAACTTTCATTAATTTTGGATCCTACATCTGCCTTTCTTTAATCTGTTCTCGTAGAGTCGGTCTTATAACAAAGCTGGCTAACATCGAACCATTCTGACCACACTTGAGAGTCACTCGCAGACTCTTTAATTCTAGTAACAACGGAAGGTATGTTGATAGAACATACGCCCCTGTTACTGAA
>JAVXUL010027262.1:0-11585 GCA_035590515.1 Trichilia minutiflora
TTCGAGTAAGAAGCTATCTGAGTAAAAAGCTATCCGAGTAAAAAGCTATCTAAGTAAGAAACTATCCGAGTAAGAAGCTATCCGAGTAAATAACTTAGACACTTTTCTGAATATCCAAATAGAGGATTCGATGACTCGGGGAATACGTCTGAATAAAGGACTTAGAAAAATTCTTCAAATATCCAAATAAAGGATTCGTCCCTTTGGGGAAAACATCCGAATAAAGAACTCAGAGAAAATCTTCATACATCCAAATAAAGGATTCGTTCCTTTGAAAAAAACATCCGAATAAAGGACTTAGAAGATATTTCTACAAAAATAACACTCGAGCTGATGTATAAAAAGGTAACTTATAGATATTCGATAGCGTCTCCTGAACATATAACCTAGAAAATATTTCGTCAAGGACATCGCTCGGGATAATTCATGCGCATATAGCTTGAATACATTCAGATATCGCCCCCGAACAAGCGACTTAGAAAATTTATAACTGAGAAATATATGTAGATAATACATTCAGATTATCTGTCTCGGATTATTATACAGCCAAACAAACTGCTGCTTGGTTCGGTGAGAACATATAATCAGATAATCAGAGAAATCCAACTAACTCATAGTCATTAATTCTGCGCGGATTCTTGAGTGTTTCATCCGTATAAGGGACTATAAATGAATTGGACTGTCTCGATATACATACCCAAATAAATTACTTAACCAAAGCAGGGAACGTACCATTTCGTGTCGGACAATTCGAACTGAATACCGAAAATGGATATAATCACCTCTATTCAGATATCCGCATTTGGTACTTAAATAAATAAAAAACGTCTCATTGCCTCATACGATCGGCGGTGATCATTTAAAATGGCATTCACATTAACCATAGAGAAACAATTAGCAAGAAATCAACATATCATTCTCATTAATGACTAAAGCAGGAAAAACACTTACAGGTCGGTCTGTTAGTTAAGTCGATTATAAAAATCAAGAACATACAATAAACATACACTGTAGGTACCATATAGCCCCGAGTTCTGAAAGATGCAATACGATGCAGAAATAGGATTGAGGATAGTATGATCTTTTCAAATGTTCTTCTTTTATAATAGGGGTGCTCAGCCTCACTGTCATAAGGTCTCCTTCAGCTACCCTGATACCTGCAAAAGAAAAATTGAGACGAGTAGTCAGCCTCAGATAACGTGATCCATGTGGCCTCAGAATATAATAATTTTATCACTACCAAATACCCTTAGCTCAGAGACGATATAGTCTCGTTAGCCTAAGGTCTTCTCGAGAATTATTTGGCTCCGGTAGGAGATTCAGGCCTGAAATCCGTTCATCAAACAAAGAGGTTCATATGACCTATCCCGAAATTCACACATCGGGCAAGCAGGTCCATATGACCCATCCCAGAATCTGTACATCGGGCAAACAGATCTTAATGGCCTGTTCCAGAATTGGTACATCGGGCAAGCAGGTTTATACGGCCTTGACCTGGAATCTATCCATCAGGCAAAATAGTATATGGCCCGTCCCAGAATTAATACATCAGGCAAGCAGACCCATATAACCTATCCCGGATATGACCCATCCCGGCATCTATACATTGGGCAAACAGGTCTTGAAATTCGTACGTAGGGCAAGCAGGTCCCGTATATGACCCGTTTTAGCATTTGTACATCGGGAAAACAGGTCCCAGATACGACCCGTCCCAAATATAACCCGTTCTGGAATCTGTACATCAGATAAACAGGTTTGTACGGCATCAAAACAACATGGTTCCATAATAAATATCCTCAGCTCGGAGATAATATGGTCTCATTGGCCCGAGGTCTTATCATACAAGAGATTGGGCTAGCTTTAATTATCGGAGTCAGACCCAGATAGAGTACATGAGAGATGGGCTCGATATGTATTCACTACGAAGCAGATATTCAAGACGCTGATCGCAGGATCGGAGGATCAGTTGCCAAAAGGGTCGGATCACGGATAATAAATTTTCAGTCTGTCTGCGTTCCACGACTTTTTTTATTAGAGTGCCGCTCGGGGTCTCTAATTTATAAACCCCTTATTTAAGTACTTGAATGACTTTATAGGGCCCTTTTCAATTAGCTCCAAATATCCTTTCACCCGGAACTTTGGTGTTAAGAGTCACCCTTCGGAGGACAAGATCTCCTCTTTGGAAGGTTCGACGTCTGACTTTTTGATTGTAGTATCAGGCTACCCTCTATTGGTGTGTGAATACCCGAATAACGACCTCATCTCTCTTTTCGTCTAACAGATCTAACTATAATCTTTGGCTAGCCTCATTTGTCTCTTCTGTGTAGTCCTGCATTCGGAGGGTCAGGATGTCAATTTTTACCGGAATCATAGCTTCGCACCCAAAGGCTAGTAGAAAAGGGGACTCATCGCTGCTCAGGGAGTAATTTTGTAGGCCCAAAGGACCTCGGCCAGTTTATCAATCCATCCCCCTTGTACTCTCTGAGCTTCTTCTTAAGTGCCTCCTTGATCACCTTGTTGGTAGCCTCAACCTGCCCATTGGCTTACGGGTGCGCTGGGATGGCGAATCTTAAGTCGATGCAGAACTCCGAGCAAAACTCTTTGAACCAGGTGTTATCAAACTGCTTTCTATTGTCAACAACTAATATATGCGAAACCCCGAAGTGATAAATAATATTCTGCTTCACAAATGTAGTAGTTTTTTCTCAGTTATGCTGGAGAGTGGCTCTGCTCGTACCCACTTTGTGAAATAGTTGATGGCCACAACTACATATTAATGTTAGCTCAGGCAGTCGGGACCCATCAGATCCAGTCCCCATTAAGAGAAAGGCCAAGAACTCAAGAGACAAGTGAGTTCTTCCGGGAGCTATCTCGGAATATCATCATGAATCTGACACTGGTGGCAAGACTTGACCGTTTTAACAACATCCTGAGAGATTGTGGGTCAATAATATCCTTGTTGGATAATTTTACATGTTAATGAACGAGCCCCTCCATGACTTCCGTAGGTTCTATTATGGATTTTCTTAGGTATTTTATCTGTCTCATCTGGCTACTCGATTCTTTATCTTCCTAGCTTTGTTTTGATCACTCGGGAGCTCTTCATACTGGATATACGATTTTGGCTCCCTCATCTGGGTCGGATCGGGGTTCTCCTATAGAGCAACAACAAAGTCTTTTTTAAGGTTCACACTCCTCTGTGTCAGGAGCTCGATGGGTACTATAGCTGGAGACTTCCCCTTAAACACCGATGCCAACCTAGCCACAGAATCGACATTGGAATTTTCTGCTCGGGGGAGTCGCTCAACAATGATGCTCTTGAAAGGCCTCCATGAATTTCCTGGTTTGAATTAAGTAGGCTTGCATGTTGTCTTTCCGAGCCTGGAATTTTCCATTCAACTGACTGGCGATTAACTGAGAATCGCTATATACGATCAGACTCTAGGCCCCTCAAAGCCTTAGGCAGTTTCATCCCGTTAATCAATGCCTTATACTCGGTCTCGTTGTTGGTCACTTTGAAATCAAATCGCATGTAGTACATAACTTTTTCTCTGCTCGGTCTCTTCAAAATTATCCCTACTCTTCCCCCTTGTATATTTGACGCCCTGTCTACGTACATCTACTATGTCCCCTCTGTGGTCCAGGGGTCGGGACTGCTACTCTCATCTCGATTCTTTGGGCCTTTCATCTTCACGAGTTATAAACTCAGTCAGGTAATTATTTCTGACCAAGACTTCAATTTGGTTCTGCAGCTCGTGGCACTGTTCTATCGATTGTCCCATATCTTGGTGAAATTCACAGAATCTATTTCTCACTTCGAGGACTATGCTTAATCGGACGGGGGTCCAGCAACAAAGTCTCCCGTTTCCTCACCTCCTCCAAAATATGTGAGAGGGGAGCATTCAAGGGACCGAACTTCTTCTTCGTTTTTCACTGTTCTACTCGCTTTGGTCTGTCTACCTAAGCAACCTGCTGTGGATTGTCTCTTCGAGGAGATCTCCTCTCCTTGGGGTATTATTCCTCTCTCTTCCTGTCGCCCCGATAGTACTCGAGGACTCAGTTTCTTCCCCGATTAGCCTCAAGAAACCTCCTCCTGTCACTTTCCCACTTCTTGTTGTCAAGTTTCTTGAGCCGGTTGTTGTCTCTCGGGGGAGCCCTTGCAGGCTTCTACTCTTTTATCTTGAGCATCACCTGGTTCTCAACTTCTATCTCATCGAGTATCTTTCTCCGAGCCGCCTCGTAAGTGTTCACTGAGGACTTACAAATAGCATATCAGGCCTTGTCTATTTTGAGCCCCTGTCTCAGCCCCTCCAGGGCCAGCGGGTGGTGGTAAGCCCCCAGTTCAAGTACCTCCTCGTGGTACCTTTTAGCAAAGCTCCTAAGGCTTTCACCATTCCCCTGTTTAAGTAGTAACAATGAGCTTAGGGTTTTGGTACTGAGGACTGCACCCCTGAACTCAGTAGTGAACACCTTGTACAGCTGCTCAAAACTCTGAATACTCCCAGAGGTTAGGCCCATGAACCACTTTTTGGCTTGTCCCTCCAAGGTCAGGGGGAATAGACAACACATCTGTTCTTCGCTCAGTCCCTGAACGATCATCATCTCATGGAAGAAATCCATGTGCAGTGATGGGTCTGTCTTCCTAGAAAATGAGGTAATTTGGAGCATTTTGAACTTTTTAGGCAAGGTCTAGCCCAATAGTTTAGGTGTGAAGGATGACCTTGTATAGAGATCGATCATTGGAATCGGCTCAATCAGTTCAGCCTGGAGGCCTGCTTTCTCCTTACCCATCTCCTCTATCACCTTTCTTATCAAGGACTCTATATCTCTATTCTTGGTGTCAATCCCTCGTTCTCCTTCCTGACGCAAGTTCTCCTGTCTAAGTGCCTCAAAAGCGTTCTCATATCACTCGGAGGCAGGTTAGTGTCGTCAGGTATCTCTTGGACTGTATCTGGGCTTTGAGATACTCTCGTAGACCTGAGGTGATACCTTTCCCGAGTAACGAGGGGTATGCATGTGTCTTCAGTCTCCACCCTCTTCAAATGGGGATCTTCTAAAACCTTATCCTTCCCTTTTTATGCAGCTGTATACCTTTGGGTTTTGGGTTGCCTTCGGACTCCTTCTTCATCCCTCACCATAGCTCTGGTCGAGGGAAGCTACTTTCCACTGTCTCATCCGGCACTCTTATCTCCTGTGCATTGGTCTGTCTTGAAGCAGCTGTAACAACCGAGTAATTTCATCTATTTCCCTTACATGGCCCGATCTACATGCATGCGTCTCAACGACGTTTAACCGGGGGCTCCCATGCTCTGGGATCTCATACAGGGCGCTCTCAGCCCCCTCTGCAATGATAGCTACTTCCACAGAAACTCCCTCCGCGTTTCTACGTTCAATCACGTGTCTCCTAGTTGTGTAACCTCTAATGTTTGTCATTTTTACTGAAAATGGTGCTGCAATAGCTTTTCGTTTGATTCCCACAGATGGCGTCAAATGTTCATACAAGAAGTCAGCTTCATCCTCGACTCCGAACACCAATAGGTCTTCTCTTCTCGTCTCTGAGCTTGAAACTGTAAAACACAGAACACCTCAGGGATAAAGTCGATTTCCCAATGAAAATCCTTCGATGCTTAAGTCAGAAAGGGTTTTACTTAATGTATGAGATAAGTGTGCATGCAAGCAAGGAAGGATGCATGAAAAGCATGAATGGAATGGAATGTTCTACTCCTGAGAATAATACCTGAATTCACTGAAAAAATGAGAGAATGTCTTACGGTGTGTTTTTCATAATGTGATCAAATGAATCCAAATCCCCCTCCCTTGCTTTTTGGGTGTTGTATATTGGAAGCCTAGGAATTTGTACCTTTGGACACGTGTTGATGCATGGCTGACGTGCCCTGGACAACCTGTTGTAAAATCAAAGGGTATGAAAAATTGTGATATTGTTCCTTGTCATGTCACCCCCGAGACCCCGACTGTATGTACCTCCGAGTGAAGCTTCCAGTTCTTCCGATAATAAAATCTCCTGGTTCTCGGGAGGCCTTTATGTAGCGGGTTATAACTTTGATGTCGTTAAAAGGTAGCACTATAGAGGCTTATACATTCCGAGTGCCCGTGAGTACATGCTATTTTATAATAAAATATTGATCCGATCCCCCGAACCTAAGAAGTTATCGTTGAAGGTCTCAAACCCGAGTGTAAGTTAATCATGGATGATTCAAAGGAGACCCTCTAACTGGTCGCCTCGGGTAGAGCGCCCGAGGCGATTTGGCCATCTCCCTTTTGACATAATCAGTTTCTCAGGACGACACCGTATCAGGGAGTCTACTTAATATGTGTATTTGGTGGGCATGGAGATGGACTTGGACCATTGGGCTGGGCCTCGACAAAATACCCCAACATTATATTTTATAAAATAGATTAATAAAATAGTCATTAATAAAATAAATTTGATGTGATCTAAAAATAATGGATAGGATGTTTTTAGAATTAGTGTGATCATTAATGTAAGTTTATAGATTATACTAAAATCTTTAATGAATAGATATAGTAAAATCATTTATTTGCAGGTAAGGTTCTCTCTTTAGTTTTATATAAAGAAATGAGTATGTAGAAATAAAAATATAATTCAATTTACTAGTCATTGAGAAAAACTACCAAAAAAACAGAGAATAGAAAAAAAGATCTAATCAAAAGAATTCACCAATTATAGTATAATTAAGTATATAATTCTTCATATTTTGTGTTCTAATTTATGTATGAAATCCTAATAGATGTTTGGAATTTTCTATAATCGATATCATAATATGCCATATATAGGTTTAGAATCAAAATAAATTTTACAGAAGGTTTTTTTTGTTCATGTGATTGAATTGATTCTTTATATTTTTTGTGTTAAACTTGTTGTACCTAATTAAAATGTTAGGACTTTTGTTTATTTCATTATTGGTTTTTGATTAATACAAAATATGTCTTCTAATTTATCGTATGTAGAGATAATTTTGAATTGAATTATTACTATTTTCATATTTGATTTGACTTGGGTAATTTTGATTTTATGTATTTTACTCAAAATTGATGAATGAGTTTTGTGTATAAATGAATTTTGATTGTTTTGGGATAATACTTGACTCATAGGAGGTTTGATTTTGATTGAAATTTTGAATTACGCTAATGGGAGCATAAATTTTAAAATTGGAATATGTTTTTTAAATTTGGCTCTTGTCTGGGCAAATTCTAAGATAATAATACTTAAAATTGATTTTATAATATGTTAAAACCCAAATCTAGGCTTTAAAATCACTCAATTTAGAAGAAAATAGATTTTCTATAATCGGGTTTCAATCGGATCACGAACACCCAGATTATATAAAGTCAGGTCAAAATGACCCAACTACAGGTTGAAGAAGGCGCACATAGGCACATGAGTCAAGCATGTTAGCCGAAGCTTCACCAGGCTATGACAACTCTTAAGAACGTGTGGGAGGTTAAATTCCGACAATCTAGGTGACATAATGATCCTCTTGTATTTTTCTATATTTTTAGAAATTTTATTTTATTTTTAAAATATAATAAATTAATAAGATTAAGGGTTTATCATATAGAATAATTTTTTGAATAAATAATTGGTATTATTTTATTGTAAACATATTCTTTTGATTTTGGGGTACATACAGTTTTAATATTTCATTCAGTATCAAATCACAAATGATAAAGATGGATAATTATGATATTTTAATATCTAATTTACGAAAATATTTTAATTGTAATTTTTTGTAATTATTATCATTAAAGTGATGCGATTATTGAAAATTATAAGGTCAATTAAAATTTGTTTATTAATGAAAAATGAATTTAAAAGATTTTCATAACTAAGAAACTAATTGTGAGTTGTTATGATTAATTATTATTACAGTAATATAATTATTAAGACTCATAAGGGTAATTAATTTTTTTAATTAATGAAAATATTTTGGAGTTGTTTACGTAAAAAACATTGTAAGAAATGTGATAAAAAAAATTGTCAAAAAATTTGTCTACCTAAGAGATAAATTCTAAGATTGCTTATTTGACTTGAATGCATAATTTGAAGGATTTTATCTGTCTAAAGGAATATGTTTTTTAGATTATATATATTCATTGTCTATTATCATCATGCATAAAAACCATTAGTAGAATTATCTGCTTTACCCAAAAGGGAGTTAATAATAATACGTTCGGGTTCTCAATATTGATTGTATAATGTCTATTATTGTTAATTAATCATATTGCATTTTTTTCAAATAGTTTCCTTTGGCTTTAATAATAATAACACTTGATTGACATCCTGACTTATTCTAATTGCAAAAAATAGAAGTGAGATATGAAATGTGGTTTGGGTATCATGGAGATAGATTTGGTTCTACGTGTAAATCCACTATCATCACTTACTAAAAACAATATTGATAATGAGAGAAGTTACTATACCGAATGAAAAAGGTTGAATCACCTGAGTCTGTTAGCTATGAAGAGATTTATTACAGAGCATCTATTCAATAGATTACCTGAAATTGTCAATGTTAGAGATTTTTTTGCTGAAGTGGGAAAAAAGCACCAAGTTTCAGATAAATCAGATGTAGAAAATTTCTTGAGTAACCGAACCAACATAAGATATATTAGATTTATAAGTATCAGAGATTATATTCTAAAGATGGTATATATTCAGTATAAATTGAAATCTTTTGAAATTTCACTTCCTGATGATTTTGTTATCATCTATGCTCTTAACAATCTCCCACCATAAGTCAACTACATTGAGACAGCTTATAATGCTCAAGATAGGACTTGAAGCATTAATGATTTGATTTCTAAGTGTCTAGCTGAAAAAGAGAAGATTAAAAGGGAAAAGAGTGAGTATGCCAACTTACCTGCTAAAGTTAAACCAAACAACTTTCAAAAAAAGGGGAAGTTTTAAGAAGTATAGAACTTCTACCAAAGTTCAAGATTTTCAGAAAGGTGCTAAGAAGAAAGTGTATAGCAATACAAAAGGAAAAGGAAAGAGCTTCAAGTGTTTCTTTTGCAAGAAAAAAAGCCATAAGAAAGCTGATTATCATAAGTATAAAAATTGGTAGAAAAGAATGGTAAAACACAAGGTGAGTTTTGGGCCTTAGCCTGTGTTGAATCTAATCTAATCAACGTTTCATTAGATTCTTGGTGGTTAGATAGTGGTGTTATAGTTCATGTTACTTCTACTTTACAGTGACTAAGGAATTTGAAGAATTCAAATAAGAGAAAATCAAGGCTGAAAGTTAGAAATGACATAAGAATTAAAACCCATTTCATCGGAACAGCTACATTGAAGTTTGACACTGGTTCTTAACTTATTTTAGAGAACATTTTTTATGTACCTTATTTTAAAAAGAATTTGGTTTCTATTTCTCTGTTGGATAAAATTGGATTTTATTTCAATTTAAAAAATAATAAAATTGATGTGGATTATTATTTGAATGTTATTAACAACTGTAATATATTTGATAGATTATATAGATTCTCTCTATCCCCTAACACTTCTAATTTCTCTCTCAATGTGGAGAATCGTGTTATTAAGAGGTCTCTAATTAAAAAAAAAATCTTGACATTATAACATAAACATTTGGATCACATGTTTAGGAAAAGATTTGAGAGATTGATCAAAGCTGAAATTCTTCCTTCACTACATTATGATGATGATTTGGAAAGTTGTGTTGACTGTGCAAGAGAAAAAATGACTAAGACCAAGAAGAAAGGAGCTACGTATAGTCAGAATATGCTAAAGATCATTCATACAGATATCAATAGGCCTTTTTATACCACTCTATGTGGTAACAGATACATACTCACTTTTACTGACGATTTTTCTGGGTATGGTTATATTTACTTAATTAAGAGAAAGTCTGAGCCCTTTTACAAGTTTAAAGTTTATCAAAACGAAGTCAAGACATAATTGAGAAAGATTATTAAGATTGTCATATCAGACCAAGGTAAAGAGTATTATGATAAATACAATGAAGCTAGATAATAAAAGGGAACTTTGGTTAAGTTCTTAGAAGAGGTTAGAATAGTTTCTCAATACACTATGTCAAGTACTCCTGAATAAAATAGTGTAACAGAGCGTCGCAACCACACGCTAATGGAAATGAAAAGAAACATGATAAGCAAGTCAAATATGCCAGAATTACTATAGGGTGAAGCTAGTATTCCTAGCAAGTTTGTGCGACACCATTTGAATTGTGGACTAATAGAAAGCCAAGTTTGAATCACTTTCGCATTTGGTGTTGTCCTGCAGAAGTAAAGATTTATAATTTGCCGTAAAAGAAAACAATAGGTATTTTAAAGGCTATAAATTCTATTGTCATACACGTGGTACTAGAATTGTTGAGTTTCAAGTAGCCAAATTTCTATAATTTGATATAATTTATGTAAATCATTTTCAATATAGGAAACAAAAAAAATCAAGAGGTATTGTTTCTATACATGTGATCCCTGTTATTTTCATTGAAGGAGAAAGTAGTAATGCATGACAAATTCAATAGGTAAAGCCATCTAAGGATGATAATTTGGGTCATAATACGATTATTCGATATGAATACAAAATAATTAAATAGATTCGGATTTGAAAATTTTGACACGAATAATAAATTGATTGTATTTGTGTCAAATGAATAATAATCGTGTCATATTCGTATTTAGTCTTCTAAATCCGTTTATTTGTTTAAGACTCGATTAATTAAACAGATAATTATATCTAATCGGATAATCATACTTAAATGGATAATCGTGTTTAATCGAATAATCATATCTAAATAAATAATCGTGTTTAAATAAATATTAATATTTTAATAAATTTAAAAATAATTAAATATTAATTTTATGATTTTTATAATCATAATATTAAATATAAAAAATATAAATATGAAAAATATAAATTTTAATTATATAAATTAATATAACATAATCTTATATATTAATTTAAAAATATACATAATAATATACTGTTGACGTCGTCCAAGAAGGTTGGATAATTTTTTGGAGTCGTCACCTATCCAAATAATGGTGGGATAGGTTACTGGATTACTTTAATGAGATTCTGAGGTCGAAGGATTGATTAAGTATGGGAAAAGTGTTAGGATGGGAAAGGTGTTAGGCATCGCCTAACTTCTGTTAATCAGTTACAAGAAAATATTTTGATCTTATTCTTTATTATTTGATTAATTACCAAATTAATAAGAGTTTTGACCGAGAGTGTCACACCCCGACCCGTAGATCCCACCTGTGACAACTGCCACAAACCTCAGGGTGTTGTACTTAACCACACAGAATACAACCTATAGGCCTGTAAGGCATTCACAAAACCTGTTTTCAAAACACTTCCAAATAAATTCAACCTAACACCCAAACTCCAATTAGATAATACAAACCACAAACACTTCAAAAGTATACATATGTATACGTAAATCAATAAAAACGATATTTCAAATAAAATCATTGGGATTGATCTTTCCCACAAATAAATTCCAACATTTACTACAAATCTGTTTATTATTCATACAAGTCTCATAAATAAAAAGAAA
>JAVXUL010027273.1:0-11584 GCA_035590515.1 Trichilia minutiflora
ATAGACTCACTTACCTTGGGAGAGGAAGTGAATATTTAATTTCTGTTTTATAAATTCAATTCAATCGATCTTAAAAGAGGGCAATTAAAATGGGATAGCAACAATAGACGAAATCAATTCTCTAGGTCATTCGTAACTGAAGTTCATTTCCAAAGGATTTAATAATTTTTTTTCTTATACATTTTTAATTTAATTAGGTTATTTTTACTTCCATTGACGTCATCTAGATAAAATTAGGAATTAATTTCATCGTAAGAATCTATAGAATTTTAACTACTTTCCTGTGGATTCGATACCCTATTCCCTAGGATTATAACTTGATACCGTACACTTGCGGGTAAAATTTACACGTTAAGATTTGTGTGAACAGGCTACTACAAGAAGTTTGTTGAGAATTTCTCTTTGATAGCGGCTCTACTGACTTGTTTAACGAGAAAAGATATCAAGTTTGAGTGGGATGAGAGATGCGAACAGTATTTTTGAGAGTTGAAGGATCGCCTCACCTCAGCTCTAGTGCTAACACTACCTATTCCTGATGAAGGATATGTAGTTTTTAGTGATGCCTCCAAACAAGGATTGGGATGCGTACTAATGCAGAATGGGAAGGTAATCGCCTATACTTCCAGACAGCTTAAAAAGCATGAGAAGAATTATCCGACCCATGATTTGAAATTGGCAGCAGTAGTCTTTGCTTTGAAGATCTGGAGACACTACTTATATGGAGAGAGGTGTCAGATTTTTACTGATCAATAGAGTTTAAAATATTTGCTCACTCAGAAGGAACTGAATATAAGATAAAGAAGATAGCTTGAATTGATTAAGGATTATGATTTGGTGATTGATTATCACTCAGGAAAAGCCAATGTGGTAGCGGATACTTTGAATTGGAAATCTTCAGTAACAGTGGCATATGTTCGGGCAGCATACCTCCCATTGTTATTAGAATTGAAGAGTCTACAAGTAACCTTAGAGTGCGATCAGAATGGTTCGATATTAGCTAGTTTTGTTTGGAGACTGACTCTACGAGAACAGATTAAAGAGAGACAGATGCAGGATCCAGAATTAATGAAAGCTTGTCAGAACATTATGAATGGTAATGCTGGAGATTTTTATATCTCCCAGGACAGAGTTTTAACCTTGAGAGGTAGGATATGTGTACCTTCAGGAGATGAATTGAGAAAGGCTATCCTAGAAGAAGTTCACTGTTCAGCTTTTACAATGCATCCTGGTAGCACTAAAATATACAGAACCATCAAAGAGAATTATTGGTGGTCTAGAATGAAGAGAGATATTACAGAATTTATTGCCAAGTGTATGACTTGTCAGCAGGTTAAAGTTGAACATCAGAAGCCAACAGGGACACTTCAGCCACTACCCATACCAGAATGAAAATGGGAGCACATCACTATGGATTTTGTAATAGGACTGCTGCGTACTCAATCTGAGCATGATGCAATATGGGTGATCGTGGACAGGTTGACGAAACTGCGCACTTTCTACCCATTAGAACTAAGTATTCAATTGAGAAACTAGCAAGATTGTATGTGGCAGAGATTGTGAGGTTACATGGTATGCCTGTGATAATTGTGTCAGATCGAGATTCCAGTTTTACATATTGATTTTAGCCTAGCCTTCAGAAAGCAATGGGTACTAGGTTGAACTTCAGTTCTGCATATCACCCTCAGACAGATGGACAGTCTGAGAGGACTATCCAGATTCTAGAAGATATGTTGAGAGGGTGTGTGTTAGAATTTTAGGGAAGTTGAGATCGGTATCTGCCATTAGCTGAATTCGCCTACAATAACAGCTATCAGTCCAATATAGGAATGGCTCCGTACGAGGCCTTGTATGGGAGGAGGTGTAGGACTCCTTTATATTGGGATGAAGTGGACAAAAGGAAGTTAGATAATATTGAGTTAATTAAGCCACCACAGAGAAAGTGAAGATTATCCAAGACAGGTTGAAGACTGCTCAGGATAGACAAAAATCGTACTTGGATAATAAAAGAAGGGATTTAGAGTTCAATTTGGGTGAGTAGGTATTCTTGAAAGTATTCCCTTGGAAAGGAGTGATTCGATTTCAGAATCAAGAAAAGCTTCATCCAAGATTTATTGGACCCTTTAGGATTATTGTGCGGATTGATCCAGTGGCTTATAGGTTGGAGTTACCACAAGAGATGCTGAGGATACATGATGTCTTTCATGTATCCATATTGAAAAAGTATGTATCTAACCCTTCTCATGTTATTAATGTGCCACCTATCGACTTGAGGGAAGATTTGAAGTGCGAAGTGCAACCTGTGGCCATACTTGATTGACAAGAGTTGACTTTGAGAAGCAAAGTTATTCCTATGATAAAAGTGTTGTGGAGGAATGATGTTGTTGAGGAGATGACATGAGAACTTGAACTGCAGATGTTACGACAATACCCTCATCTTTTTCAGTATTAAGGTATGTTGAATTTTGAGGACAAAATTCTTTTAAGAAAGATAGAATTGTGAGACCCGTACTTAGACCCCGAGGATATATCTATCATTTCTTATTATTTCTGTTCATATATTTGCATTTATTTTATATCTCATACACGTGTGGGTGAAATTCTATAATCATTCGGGAAGTCTAACGCCTGGTCCAAGTCTCTCAACAATATTGTCTGCTTCGGCCCAACCCTTGGGGCCTAACGATTTTGTTCTTGGAATGGGTTATTGAGGATTTCCCAGGAGGTCACCCATTCTGGTACTGCTCTCCTTCAAGCAGGCTTAACTGTGTAGTTCTTGAAGTTAAACCACCACCCATCCCAAAAGGCCTTGTTGATAATTTGATTCTAACTCTACATATATATATATATATATATATGTGTGTGTGTGTGTGTGTGTGTGTGTATTTAAATAAATATAATAATATCCTTAGAATAGTAGATTCAATTAATTGAATACTATTTTTAAATATATATAGTCAAGTATTATTATGGATAGGACAACAATAATATGTGTAGTTATTAATGATGATAAGAAATGTATCATGATATGAGATATAAAGTTAACATATGATACAAATTAGTGAATTAATGTATTGGATTGATCCGCCATGAAAATACTACATGGATTGTTATATTAGTATTATAAGCGATTCTTATAGTGATAATGATATATACGATCTTTTGACTTGAGATTATCATGGTTTCTAACATTATGAATGATATATTTTGATATTTTCAATGTTATCCATAACAAGAAAGACTACGAAGAAAATAGTTGAATATGTCATGAATCATATAGAGAAATATATTTGACCAAAATAGGATTTGTCCTTTCTATGTAATAGAAGTGATATTTTTGGGCTGCTTTGTTTGAGTATGATTATGAAAATACATGGTCATACTTAAACGGATCAATATATGATATTGATCTTATTTGATTGAATAATTATATTCAAGATATCAAAGAAATATAAGATTTAACTTTATGAGAATAACACATTTTGTGCCTTGTGTTTAATTAAGATATTAAGGACAAAGAAATTAAATAACATATAATATTGATTACAAATAAAGGTAATATTGAACCATTCACATTCACTCCACTTGGATAATCATGATGTGTTGCTAGATATCGCTCATAATTTGTGATACTAAAATTAGATATTAGTATTACTACCAATGTTTTGAGAACATATTGGGTCACACATTATATTAGAAATAATGAAAGTATGAATTCATGAGATGAATTTATCCTAATTTGTGAATTCTTTATGTTATTAGGGATTCTGACTAGATCTATTAAATAAAGTTGGCCTAAATATGTCAGTTTAAAACTTTATTAATGATTGAACTTTAAGAGTAAGGCTATGCCCAATATGAATAATAGGCTAATTTTATCATTGATAGGTTCATTAAACCTAGAAGAAATATATAAGTCAATAAAATCCTAATCCTAAAAACATAATATATAAAGACATGCTTTGATGTCCTTAATAAGTGTGTGCTTAGGGTTAGCTTTATGAGTTTTTTTAAGAAAATAATGGACGAAGAAATTAAATACACAAAGGGATAAAAATGAAGGAGTTAGTGCTCTGAATTCATCCATTCTGTTCATATGGATACCTTAAAGGTGCAAATATGAGAATCCGTATTTTTTTGTTCATCAAAAAGTATACTAGCTTGATCGCATGGATCCTTTGGTTGGAAATCAAAATTTTTTTTTTGTTACGTTTTGAATGCTATGATTTCTTAGTAGGAGCCTTATAGACGTGATCAATCCTAACCCAGGGATTAAGAGTATTGTTCAAATCTTTTGCTACAAGCCCTTCAACAAAGCCCAGGTACTATCCAGATAGAGTATCAAGATTACCCCTACGGAGTTAGAAGCTATCATATTCAAGTTCATTATCGATAACTACAAATTGACAATAAGAAAAATAAGAGTATAGTGCAAGAGACCACATGTCAAGTACTATAATTGCATCCCTTTGTTAAAGTTTACATGATACTATTTTTTGTTAAGCAATCTTTTATATGTAAGTCACCAAGATAGATAAAATACAATACAGTGATTACAAAACAATCAATTAACTAAGGGCTCCACTTAAGTCTCTTACAGAAAATACCAATTAATCCCATTTACTGAGTGCCTATAAGGGAAGACTTGCAAGGCACAATAGCCATACCTATAATAGAAAGTTAAATCCATTGGAAAAAGGTTAGCTTTTGGCTTAGAAATCTTAAATACTATTCATCATCTTCTCCACTTTATTTCCTTATAAAATATAAGTGATAACCCAGTAAAATATCCTTTCACTTATCTTTCTTCTTCTTCTTTAATTATTTACTAAGCAATTGACCTCACTTTGAGCTTTCCTTGTATTTTTAGACCTCTGAAGTATAGTGACCATTGGACTATTATTGTATGGTGCTCGAAGTCAATCTTTCTGTATCCTATCTTATACGGTGCTCATCTAAACTTTATGCATCAATAGTTGGTATTGTCTGTAAGAACCTAACAGAAAGTCGATCCTACTAGAATTTCATAAAAGTGTATAAAAGTTCACTGCAAAACTATTTCTAAACTTCTCTAAACATTTTTATAAATCTTTAAACTCTTCTAAACACAAACCTATACCCAAAACATATGACAAAAAATTACAAAAGTCGCTCTACTCAAAGACTTTCAATTGAAAAAAAGACAATATAATTAAGATAGTTGATCAGACATGAGATGTAGAAATCTTTAACATAATTGGTAGCAATTAACATGGAAACACGTTTTCCCCATTTATAGGTTAGGCAACAATGCTAATCAAAGGGAGAGAGACTCCCTAGTTGGTAAGCGAGTAGCATCCAAGAAAGAATTAATAAGTATAAGTGTTGTCTAATAGGACAACAATGTTGAAAACTGAGGTGCTAGAGATATAAAGGTGAATCCTCAAAGGCTATAGGAGAACCCAGCTAGGCAAATGAATCACCATTAGAGGTTGAAGAAAGCTAGGCCTCTAACCATAACTATAAGAAAATCACTATAAGTCCCTCAATTGTAAATCCTCTTTAAGTTATGAGTGATCTTATCACTCTTTTTTTATTAAGATTTTATTTAGTTTTAAGCATTTTCATTGGAATTTTTATGTTTTTGTTGTTTGCTTATGTGTAGATAATAAATCTAATAAGTTCTTTAAGGAATGTAAAGAAATGTCAAGGTTTTGAAGGCTAATTAATGGAATACCTAATGAAGGAAGCAAACTTTTTAAAGGAGGTTAATGTAGAGCAGAAGTAAGATTAACCTTTAGAGATCCAGAGATATTTTTAGCATCTTTAAAAGTTTATAATAAAGAAGTAGTTTTTTAAACTTTCGTAATAGTTGAATCAAGCTTTTCAAAATATACTCATAAGCTTGCTTCTAAATTATTTAAGCTTTTAAAGTTAAGCTTAAAAATCTAAAATTCAATTGTGCTTTAAAAATAAGAACTTTTCAAAGCATCAGCCATATCTTGACTTGTAAATATTGAAAATTAGTGATTTAAGATACGTTATAAAGATAACTTCATGATAAAAAATACTTTGATAAAGACACTGAATGTATTTAAGGTTATAAATAGGGGATGTAAATGACCATTTTGGCTATTACAATACAGAAGTAACTGTCTAAACAGAATGTAATAAGCATTGTTGCCCTTGGAAAATCCCCCATAAAGTTCTGTTTGTGCATGCAGTTGGATATTTTTTTGCTGCAGCACTACTAGACATGCTTTCTTCGTTTTTTTAGCCCTTTTAGTTTCCTATATAAAGAAAATTCTTTGGGTTCTCAAAGAGAGTCACCTACAATACTTAAATCATAGAGAAACCTTAAAGAAATCATGAGAGTCAAGTGAAGAATAATGGAATAAAAAAACTGGATGAGGATTCTACTAAAAGTTTTTCTCTCTCTCTAATTTTATTATTATTTTTGTTTATGAACAATGATATTCATGATTTGTATTGTATTTATTCTAGTTTTTATGCTAGACTTAACCTATAATCTAAAGTATTGATTTAATCTATACCTTGTAGATGATTTACAATGTATATATTAAAAGTTCATTTGTTCAACTTTTCCAATGGTTTATTCATGCCAATTTATGCTCAATGCCTCTAATTTTTTGTCTGAGAATTAGTTGATATTAAACTTAGGATTAGGCACTCGGATTTACAAGGTATAAATTAAAAGTTCATTTGTTTAACTTTTTCAATGGTTTATTCATACCAATTTATGCTCAATGCCTTTAATTCTTGTTTGAGAATTAGTTGATATTAAACTTAGGATTAGGCACTCGA
This sequence comes from Trichilia minutiflora, assembly GCA_035590515.1. Lineage (NCBI taxonomy): Eukaryota > Viridiplantae > Streptophyta > Magnoliopsida > Sapindales > Meliaceae > Trichilia > Trichilia minutiflora. Next base: position 6,802 of record JAVXUL010027273.1, read on the forward strand.
GAGAGGTAATTTTAGGTTGGAACTTAATTAGCATAACTTATGTCATTAATGAGTTGACTAAACTCTTAATGCCTCTAAAGACTATTTAAGAGAAGCAATAGTATTAATGAATTCTTAAACCTTAATTTCATGTAAGAATATCAAAATTGAGATTTATAGTTGTTGAGGTGTGAATATGAATATGACTGTTACGATAATGGATCTTCGCTGGAGAGGGTTGTTGGCCGGATCCTCCCTTGCAGAGCCTCACCTTCAAGTTCTTGTAAGACAATAACATGCTAGGAGTCACGCCGGATGGGGTTTTCGATGGAAAAACTTCGATGCCTAAGTCAGATATAGTGAGAGAATATATGAGAAGTTTTGGTAAGTAAATTGGAATGGAAACGAAGACTCTTTTACCAAGTGTGAAGGAAAGAAAAACAAAAGAGGAAATGCCAATGGGAAGTGTAAGTAAAAGGCCAAAATCTCAAGATTGGGAATCCCTTTTTTGATGGAGAACCCCCCTTTATATAGTGCCTTAGTGATGTGACTAGGTATTGAAGAATGAAAATGATGGGACTCTAGTGCCTTTAGGAGATGTGTAGCCGCCTTCCATTAATGTTGTAGCTGACATTTCTACAAGTTCTAGGTCTGCTACTGTCATATTGTCTGAAAATAGACGGAGGATAGGATAGGCAACTTCTAGGATAGGGCATCTATTTCTATCATAAGGCCTGTTGTGTTAGTAGTTATTTCTATTTTTAGTAACATGGGTGTGTGATTGAGGGTTCTCTAGTTGGGGGCTCCATACATATTGATGAAGAGGAGATACTTTCCTTAAAAGGTCCTTGTAATCGGGAGGTTAGTCCTGTACTTTCCTAGGAGATGAGTGAGCTCATCCTAAGGCGACACGGGCTTTCTGAGGCCTTCATCTACTGATACTTGAAATATGCGACGCATCTCTGAGTCCTGAGGGTAAACCACCTAAAGATGATCGAACGCCCTCAGAGGGTGGTGCGTGTTTGCTTGAGAAATTGACTCCTTGGGACCTGAGGCGGATTTGCCTAAAGGGATGACTCTCTAAGGCGGGAGACTGGATTCTCCTAAGAAGCTGACTTCCTAAGGCCCGGTACACTTGGGAGCCTAAAATTCCTGGGATGGAAGAGTCACATTTCTTTCTAACAGAGTCCCATGTGTCACTTGCATATTCTTCCCCAACAGATAGTTCTTCAGTTTCTAGTGTAAAACTCGTAGAGCGTGTACTAAAAACTTCTAAATAGATCAATCTGGCCCTGGGGGTGGGGGAACTCTACAAAACCTGAGGCGAATCTTTACTATGAAATTGAGACGGTTGGAGTGCCTTAGACGTTACTCTATTTGTTGAAAATCCTAGTTGACGGAGCCATTTGGTGCCTGGTAACGTATCTTCTCTCGAGGTCATTTATTCTCCCTCATTAAACATGGTATGTCAGGGGTTGTGTCATACAACTGTCTCTAAGCTTACGACGCTTTGTACTTTAAAAAGATTTGAATACTCGACTGTGAATGGGCCACGTGTCAGAAACCTGATGGCGGGTATTCAATTATTTCTCGAGACGTGGAGGCATTGAAAGGGCTTGGACACGTGGTCGTCCCTTGTCCTTTCAGATCGACAATGGAGATTGGTCGTTTCCCACTATAAATACTCCCTTTCCTCAATTGTCATTTTCACCTTTTTATCTCCTGTGAAAGCTCTGACTCTGATGCTCTCCTACTTCCTTCTCTCTTCTGCTTTTCATTGCTCTTTAATTCGTTTTCTGCTTATGCTCTTTTGTCCTCTGTTCCTCTCTTTGTTTGTTTGCAGTTGCTTGTGCTTGAACTTTTCTTCGTGCTTTGCTGATAGATTCATCATCTCTGCTAAAAAGTAAAGGGTTCTGGATCCTTTTTAGTTGTTGGAAGTTTTCAGGTTTTTACACATCTCTGGGTTTTCTCGTGGTCAGGAAAATAACGGACATGAGCAAATCCACTACTGCCACTATTACTAGTCTAAAAGAGACCGAGGATCCCATCAGGACCCAAGAGTCCGATAAAGATAGAAGGAGTGCTTTCGAGCAGGCTCGGGTCAGAGGGCCCATTAAAACTGACTGGTTCATCTTAACAAAGATCGAGGCAGACCTGCTAGCCTATAGAAGGGCTTTCGATATTCCTGACAGCGTGTAGCTGAGGGTACCGCTTGGGAATGAGATCCCAAGTAACCTAGTGCTAGGAGAAGTGGCGTTTAATGAGGAGCATCTGCTACTGGGGCCCGTCTTCCCTTGCAGAACTATTTTGTCAGGCTCTTTAAAGTCTTCGGGATCTCTCCTTACCAGTTTACTTTGAACAGTTGGAGGATCTTGAGCGGGTTGTTCATGTTGAGTTTCCTCAAGGAGAGTTCTACACCGACTCCCGACGAGGTGTTACATCTGTACTCCTTTAGTAAGATTACCAGCCAGTACCCTGGGTGGTACTTCCTCTAAGTACGTGGAGGATTTTAGTCTAGAGTTAAAGTTACTCCTTCCTGCAATAAGGATTGGAAAGATTGCTGGTTTATTATCGATGAAAATTACACAGAGCCTTCTCCCTGCTCCCTTCCTCCCTCCTTCCAAAAGTCTGGTAAGCATAGAATAAATACTTTTGTACTTTACTAAGGAGGGAGTTATACTAATACTGATAGGTCTTCTATTGCAGTCACGGGGAGGGACCAGGCAGACATCCTGATAGGTATGGGAAACAAGCTCCTGAAGCTTCCTATCATGGATGTCAAGCAGCTGCTGAACATAAATAACATGATCGCCTCAGGGTTGACATCCAAAGCGGTGTCTAGAATCGAGCTCTCTAAACTGAGAGCCCAGATGAATAAAGGTAAGGGGTTCTTTTCCTTTCATTTTGAAGGTTAACCATGTCTTCCTTATTATAGAGGCGGGGATCGAAAAAACCTTGGCGGACAGGAGAAGGTCTAGTGATGTTCTAAGGAGCATGCTCACAAAGGGGCCCTAAAGACACCTAAGGCTACTAACTCGAAGACAAAGGCCTTGGGTGATAAAGAGAAGGGGTCGGTAAAGGGGGTCCCTAGGAAGACTCTCAAAAAGAGGGAGGAAAAAAGGTCGTCCGTTCTAAGGAGAAGGGAATCTCCTTCAAGAAGCTAGAGAAGCATCCTTAGAAGGTTGACCCGGCCCTGGCAAAAAATAAAGGGAAAAATCCTATAGATGAAAGCCTGGCTGTGGGGAAGAAAAAGTAGAATATAGACCTTCTGCCTCGCCCGATTGATAATCAGTCGAAGAGGGTCCTAGCCCATGCGGAGGATCCAACAGTCCCCTAGGTCTTGGGATAAAACACACAGGGGCCTTGGGTCAGGGCTAAGGATAGTCAACCGACCCAAAAATGATTTTGGACGATAAACCGTCGGGCTTTGTGGTTGAGCAAGGGCGAGAGGAGCCTCATCTCTTTGTGATAGAGGATCCGTTCCCAGCTAACAAGGAAAGCGTCGAGGACATGGATGGGATTTTTATGGAGGATCTCTCTGAAAGTAAAAGGGAGAATTTTGGGTACCTCCTTCTCCTGGCAAATTTTGCCCGGGAGATAATCTCGTCGAAAAGGGACGAGGATATGGTAGCTGTCCCTCCAAAAGAGGCTCTTAACTGGCTTAGTGTCCTCTCTCATTGGGTAATTCTATTTTTCTCTTGAGTATTTTGTAGTTTTTCTTTCTTTTGGAGAGATACTGACCACCCTTGTGCCTTTCCTTGATCCAGAATGCCTACATGTTAGACCTCTTCATCGATGACTTCAAGAATGCCTTTGCTGTTAGGAAGCAGGCATTCGAGATTGTGAAAAAGTTGGAGAAGAGGGCCCAGGATATGATTACGACCACCCAGGAGCAGGCTGGTAAGGAGAGAGAGGAGCTGGCGGCCAAGATTTCAGCCCTGAAGGGGGAGAGGGCTCAATGGCTCAATGAAAAAAAAGACATGCAGGGGAAGCTGTCAGCCACTAAGACCTAGTTGGAAGCCTTGAAGGCCGAGATCAAACTTACTAAGCAGGCTAAGCTAAGGGTTACTGGTCAGTTTAATAAGTTGAACAAACTGTACCAGACCTTGCAAGAGGAAGATAATCGTCAAAAAGGGGAGTACTCAATGGTTCTGTCAAAACTGGTGAGGTTGGAGGATAGGACAAACTTCTTGACTGAAGAGCTTTGGGTATTGGAAGAGACGCACAAGAACTTGCAGCAGTCCTCTGAGGAGCAAATAAAGAAATCAGAGGAGGTGCCAGGTCAACTCGCTGATCGGTACGACGAGGGAGTTAATGAAGGTATATATTTGACAAGCAGCCTCTTCCTTTAGGAGTATCCGGAGTTGGACTTGCACTGGTTATTCAATCAGTTGGGTCGCAACGTCCCAGGAACCTCTGGGACTTGTTCTCAAGATGATCCCCCTACGACCTAGGTGGACGAGATGACTGCTGATGATGGAAGACTGAGAGATGAAGTTCATTCTGTTAATATGACCAAAGGTCTTTCTGAGGCAGCCAAAGGGGGTACCGAACCACCGGCCTCCCAGAACCTACCAGTGAACCAAGAAGGTACTCCTTTTCCTTCCCGAGCTACTCATAATAAAGGATCCCTTTCAGTAGAAGAAAGGAAAGAAAATCCTTCTACCCCCAGGTGCTTGATGAAGAAGCCCTCCTGTCCCCCGAGTAGAAGATGTACTGGTAGAGATATTAGACTGAGGATGAAAAAGGCCTCCCACCGAGTACTCTAAGACTTGGAAGGAATATTTTTGTATTCCTTTGTATA
>JAVXUL010027284.1:0-11584 GCA_035590515.1 Trichilia minutiflora
ATAATAAATATCATAAGATATTATTATTATTATTATTATTATTATTATTATTATTATTATTATAAAATAAAATTATTATTATATCCCTCTTATATATGATATTATAGTGCCTTTTCTTCTCTCTAACTTCTCTTATTCTATATTTTTTTTGTTAATAAAAAATAAAAATAAGTATTTTTAAATTAATTTAATGTGAAAAAATTTTTAATTAATATTTTTAAACTATAACTCATCATTTAAATTCTGAATTAAATTAATTTTAAACTATAAAATCATAAATTAAATTATTTAATATTATCTAATAAAAATTATTATTATTACTATCTCAAATTACATATAATTATCTTCATTTTGTATATACGATGATAATTAAAAAAATTAGTCATAAGATATTCTCTTAAGTATCAATAAAAGATAATAACTAATTATTATATTATTAATTTTATAATATAATTTAAATTTAAATAATTTAAAATTATATTTTATTATTTAAATTAAATTAATTTATAATATTTTAATAAATTAATTTAATTTAATTTTAAATCATAATATTAGAATAATTTAAAATTTTATTCCGAACTAAATTGTATGCGCCATTCCTAATAGAAAACCAAACCGTGTAAGAAGACATCCACCGTCACACACTGCTGTTAAATCGTTACCAATTGCGAATCAAGGAATACCGTTAACCCTTTAATAACTAAACCTTAGTTATTTTTGTCATCCATCCGTCCCCAATCAAAATTTTTATCTGAAAATGAAAACAAACAACACTCCAGTGACCAAACCTTATTTATCTTTGTCGCCAATCCATCGCCGCCAAATCAAAATCCCAATCTGAAAACAAATTTATTTGGCTTTGCTGCAACAAAAGTTAAAGCTCAAGCAAAGATGTAAAAGTCGTAGTGGTTGAATTGGGGAATTGAGGATGATGATGAAGCTTGAATTTGAGAAAATGGAGAGCAACCAAACAAACTCCAGTTCACAAAATCATTCAAAGACTAGAACGAACACAAAATTGATAACTCAGCATGAAACCCAAACTCGGAAACTGTTCAAGTAACAAAAGAAAACTAAATCAAGCTAGGTTAAATTTTCCAAGCAACCAAACAAAACCCAGTTAACAAAATTTTTTAAAAACTCGTACAAACACAAAATTGATTCTGCATTCTGCAAATTGCAATGTGAAGAAACTGATTCTGCAGCATGTGGGTTTTGAATTTTTGAAATCCACGTGTCTCTAAAACAAATGACTAAGCTACATTTTTTATAAACATTATCTTGCTTGCCTACATAAAGGCCATGTGTACCTAATGACTTAAGAAATGATATAAGAAATAATTTCAATAATTTATGCTATGTGTCCTAAATAAACAATGTCTCTTTAAAAATAAGTCATATGTTCCTAATGGCTAAATACAACTAGAGTAAATTTTATATAATATCGTACATTAGATAACTAGCCTATCCCAATAAAAATGAAAGCTAAGAGTTATATTTTATAATAATTAATACCTAATTTTAGAGGTGTCTGTCAGAACGGATCGATAACCCCAGCTCGAATCAGTTTGTTTTACTATTCACATGGATTAGTTTGATTTTGGATCATAACTGACGGGGTAATATCGATTTTAGCCATTTGGTAATATCTGAGAATTTAATTTTACAGTCCATTTTCTTTTAATCTCGCTTCTCATCTTCAAAATTTCAAGTTTTAATAACTCTCAATAATTTACAATCTTTAATAACTCTCGACAATTTACAATCGTTCTAGAATATTCAATTATTAGCTATTTAAGATTAACAATTGTATTATATTTTTATATATTATTTAATTGATTCTGTTTGTCAAACTCTTTTATTTAAAAAATTATATTTAGTATTTAAATAAGTTTTATTGTTAATTAATTATTATTTATATTATAGTTTATTATTATTATTATTATTATTAAATTAATTACTAAGTTTTTATCAATAATTACTATTATTTTATTATTATTATTGTGAATTTTATTAAAACTTTTAAGTAAATTAGTATTGTTAATTTTATCATTAATTAATATTATTTATATTATATTTTACTATTATTATGAATTTTATTAAAAAATTTATTTAAATTAGTATTGTTAATTTGTCATTAATTAATATTAGTTATATTATATTTTACTATTATTATGAATTTTATTAAAAAAATTATTTAAACTAGTATTGTTAATTTGTCATTAATTAATATTAGTTATATTATATTTTACTATTATTATGAATTTTATTAAAAAATTTATTTAAATTATTATTGTTAATTTTATCGTTAATTAATATTATTTATATTATATTTTACTATTATTATGAATTTTATAAAAAAATTTACACAAATTAGTATTATTAATTTTATCGTTAATTAATATTATTTATATTATATTATATTATATTTAATTTAATTTAATTTAATTTGTGTTATGAAGTTAGAATCAAATTTGATTTTTGCATTAATAAATTAGAATTAAATTTAATTTTTACATTAAGAAATTAGAACTATTATTTATATTTTTGTGTTATTAGAATCAAAATTAATTTTTTTATTAAAAATTTTGTATTACAAATTTAAAATAAATAATATATAAATTTAATTTAATTAATTATTAAATAATTAAATTAAAATGATACATCATTCATCATAGGAGTTATATGAATTTCTTTATAATATAGATGAACCAATACCTCTATTCGAACATTATGAAAATGTTCAAGAAGAACAATCTCCTCATATACAGCAAACCCAACAAAAGTAATAGTTGTTGTTAGTAGTTAAAATAGACAACCTAAATTTGAGGTATAACAAATTTTTGAAAAAAAATATCGAACTTAATAAACTCGGTGTAAACTTTTATAATATAGTGTATTCACATAAAAAGAGGGGATGGGTTACGCATTCTTAAAAGACGTATAGATAAAAAATAATCAAAATACTTAGAAAACATACAAGCACAAACACAAATCAAAACAACTAGTGAAATGTTAGGTAATATTTTTTGTTTTGACCCTACTATATCGATAAATACAGTTTGTTAATAATGGATTATAGATAATCAACCATTTACACATATAAATATTCGTATTTTGTGACAATGATGTAACAACACCAACTCACTTTTAAGAAAAAATAAAAAATCACAGCATAAATATATAAACTTTAAAATTTTATATAGATGAAACAAATTTTAATTATCATTTTAAAATCAAATAACTGTATATTTTCATTAATATCTAACAATTGAAGATGTGTCAATGATTTGATTATATTTGTTTTGATTATATTTGTATTACTTGTCATTTAATTAATGAATATTGGCTATTAAATAAAAGAATTATAGGATTTGGACCTTTTGAATTTTTACATAATACTAAAGTTATTACAAAGATTATTAAGAGTATTATACAAAAATTTAAGATTGCAGATAGAATTCTTTATATTTTATTTAACAATACATCTAATAATACAACTGTTATTCTTTTTCTTAAAGATGCACTAAACCTATATTAAGAGAAATATTTTTTCATAATAAGTGTACTTATCATATGTTAAACTTATATGTATAAGATGGTTATGAAATGATAAAACCAATAATTGATGCTATTAAGAGTGTTATTTTTTATTTAAGATCGGTTCAGTTAGAGTCCAATCATTTAAGAAATTGTATCATTAATAAGAGATTGAGGACTAAAAAATTGATTATAGATATGCCAGCAAGATAGAATTCTACCTATAAAATACTTAAAAATATTTCGTCTTACCGAATTTTAATTATAAAATTTTAGAATATAGAAATAAACGGTTATAAATTAATCAAAGAATATTTTTAAACTACAAAAAATTATCTTGCAATTCTTATTAATATTAAAAAAAATCATATAATTTTTATTTGGTTAATGTTATCCAATAGTGTATTATTATGTAATTCTTATATTATATAATATTACATACATATTTAAATAATATATAAAATATCTATTTTTTTTATAATAATATTAATTATAGTAGAAAAAATTAGAAAATAAATAATGAATTAATGACTAAGCCTACGAATATGTTTACTTATTTGAATTTTATAATTCTTCTCGAACTTTGACTTAACACTGTCCATATAAAACCTAGCACGTTTTCCTCTTTTCAGAGATCATGAATTGTTTTGCTGACTCTCTTACTCAAATTTGTTAATCAAAATTTTTAATCACCTGTACTAATTAGATATATATTATTCCAAAATTTTGTATATTTCATAATTTTATATTGACTTAAATATTTATTTTTTAAAATTTTTATGATTTATTTAATCAAACAATAGATTAGCTTGAAATGTAAAACTAATTTAATTTGGAATGAAAAATCATTAACATAATTAATTTTAGTAGTATATATATATATATATATATATATATATATATTTGGATACGAGGAAACCTTGCTCGTTAGCCAACGTACCGGGATTTTTTTATCACGGAATTTATCACGGGAGACCCAGACGGCCAGGCCCTCGACTATCATAAAGTAGCGTCACTGAAATAGGGTTCAGGCCTAAATCAGAAAGCGCCTCGTAGTATCCTATGACAGACGGTATCAAACGAGCGGATAAAACTCCGACTTTTTCATGCTCTTCCAAAGATTACAATCCGCGAGAGTTAAACACAGGACCTGGTGCCTCCCTTATACCATCCACACGTTCTCCTATCAACGAGCCACACCCCTTTGGGGCTTAGTAGTATATTTATTAATTATGAATATATATATATTTATCTTTTCATAGAACATCATAATTAGAAATAACAAGATTTATATTTACTTGGTTTTTGTTTATATGTAAGAGTAAAAAATTTTATATGTATATATAAGTGATAAAACAAAAATAAAAATTTCAACCTATATTTATAACAAAAAATTTCAAAATCAATACGAATAATATTAGGAATATAAAATATTATCTCAAGTGATACGGTGATTTCGATAAATTAGATAATAAATTTTATAATTTTAAAATGGCTAATTACCCTGTCCCAGGATAAAAATCACATCAGGTTTTTTATTACGGCTTGAAATATTTAGCATCTCTATTCTAGTCAAACAACTTTTGTTGTTAAATGATAACACGACCCATGAAATCTAGGCCTATGTGGGCTCATATACTAAGTCACCCCATGGATTTTTAAATTTATTAGTCCTAGAATAGCCCGTTAAGTGCCAACATTATCGAGCTGTTTTAAATACTGGCAGAGGCCGATATGTGAGGAAATTATATTAAATTATATATTACAATAAAATATTAATAAATACAATGTTGATAATAATCAATAATTAAGTAATTAAAATTTTTTAAAATAATAATAACAAGTTTATAAGTACAATATTGAACTTGTAATTATTATTTATTAAATTAAAATTATGAAATGCAATACATTTTAATATATTTATAAAAAAATTTAAAAAGTGAAATCAATGAATTTGTAAATTCAAAAACATGAAAAATAAAATGTCAAGTTAACTTGATTAAAAATTAAATTTCTTCTGTGAAAAAAATTTAAAGATTATAATTAAAAAAAAAAAACAGTTAATGGCTTCGGCCTGCGCCTGGCATGACCCATATCATACCTAGTCCAGGAAATTGCCATAGGCATGGTCCAGCCCAATTACTACTTTCGATCTAATTTATTATGAACTAAGAAAAAATCATCAAAAAAATAAAAATTAAAAACAAAAATGATTTTTAAAAAAAGTAAAAATAAAGAATTTAAATATTATTGTCATATTATTTGTTTTTTCATTGGTTTTATTTATAAATTTATTTTTTGTTTTTAATATTAAATGTTGTGGCTATTTCTATGGATGTGTTGGTAGGATTAACTTGTATATGTTTATTATTTTATTATAAGATAAAATTTACTATAATTATTTTATTTTTTATTAATTAAAATAATTCATTACTAGGTATAGATATCTTGTTATTAGATTCTTGCTATAACAAGAGGAGGTGTATGGGTGACAACTCTTATTAGCATAAAACATATTAATTTTACTTTACCTATTAGTATTTATTATTATTATTTTTTAAATTATGGTAAAAAATTTATATAAAATGATTTTTTTTTTAGAAAACAAAGTTGCAAATATCAAACAGTAACAAAATAACATAAAGTATATAAAAAATTAGCTAGTTCATTTTAGTTCTGATTCAATGTTTTAGTTATATTTTTATTAAGGTTTTTGTTTTAGTTATTCTATTTTTTAATTTAAATTTAATTGAATGTAATAAAAATTCAATAAATTAACAATAAAAATGTATCTTGTTTCATTATATTTTAAAATCGTTATAAAATAAGGATGACCTGGTAGTGGGGGTTGGGCTTGGGACTTTAAGGTCTCAAGTTCGATTTTTATATTCTCTCTGTTGAAGCGTCAAAGGAGTTAAATTGAAGTTTTATCCTATACTTGGTACTACTGTGCATGATTTTTATACCTACGCCGAGAACCGAATTCAGAGCAAGCGTCGTATAATCTGCGGACATGTATCCACAAGATAGGTGCTTGGTCATGAATATGGCTGAACGCCGCAGTAATAATTAAGTATGCGTGAGTTTTTCCGTATCTAAAAAAAAATTATTTAATTTTTATGAATACATTAAATAGTTTTGTCAACATAAACCAATTTGATTTGCTTGGACTCGATTCGATTTATTTAATTCAATTTTATTTTACATAATGTTGTCAGCTGTCAATTTTTTTTACTTACCCTTAATTTTTTCTTATAAAATTATACAGTGCTCATCCCAATTAATAAGACACTTACAATTATTAATTTTATTATTATTTTGTAATTAAATAACACTTATTAATAAATGTCACGTTATTTATTGCATAAATTAAACTATAAATATTATAATATTATATTTATATTATATAAATAAATGTTATAAAATATACAATTAACATTATTAATATATATAGTATGAGACAATTATAACCAAATTTAATATAAAATTTTAATTATAACTTAAATTTTTTTAAAAAAAATCTAGATATCAGTTTTAGGTTGATTAAAACTTACACACCTCCAAAAAAATTACTATTGATGCAAAGGGCAAGTCTTCATAACATAAAAACTTTGACATTTAAATTAAAAAAATAAATACAGAAAAAAAAATAATAAAGATTTGAGACGATATCAACTTAGTACCAAAGACTCAAATATATATGTCAAATGGAAGTGTCAAGCTTCAATTCTTTATAATTCCAAAACCCTAAAAACCCTTCGGAGTCCATGAAACGATTTCTTCGATTCTCACATTACTTGTATTAATATTTTCTTATTTTATTATTCAATAACACTGTATTTATAAAATTTGTGTTTTGAATAATATATTATTACTAATTTAATGATAAAAATAATGGTATATCCGTCGTCAATCCTCTTGTTTTTTACCCTTTAATGAAATTGACTTTAACGAAGAATTAAATTATTGTTAAACTCTAAAATTTAAGTTGATAGGTAAAAATACAAACAATAATATTAGACTCTAATAATTATTAACTTCACATTATTAAAGTTTATTGTGTGTTAAATCCTTTTTTTTTTGTTATAATTTCATCATTAACTTAAAAGCAGCTAGGGCATGTAAACTCAATTATCATAAAGTATCCCAATTTCATTATTTTATTTATTTATTTGCATATATTCTATTTTAATGCAGCTTATATGATAATTTTCATGAAAAAAGATTGGACAAATTTTAATTTATTAAATTCACTAGTTTATGCAATTTAAATTAATTTAAAAAATTCACGAATCGATTTACGTATTAAAATTTTATAATCTATTATTCATAGATTAAATTATAAATTGAATTTGTCAATATGTATCAAATATAATTGATTTTAATATTATAAATTATTTTTATATAAATATTAAAAATAATTTTATACGAAAATAATCATTTTTTAAAATTAATTTATGAAAATAATCACGTTTTAAAAAGGTTAATCAATTAAACTAAATATATATATTCTGAACGATTTTGGTCTTTTTCGAAATTGTGATGTTATTTATTGTTTATTTATTATTTTATTTCGTCACAAAACATATTTGTTTATTTATTTTATTAGTTATCTATTTCATTTATTTTAAATTTAAAATTATATAATAGTATTATTCAATATCTTTCAATGTATATTTTAGTCTAAATTTAATTTAATATAAATTATTTATATATTTAAACCTAAATTTTAGATTATATTTTTAAATTTAAATCCAAAATTCAATCTATCAAATCAATATAATCCAATCCACTTTTAATTATGTGGATTAGATTATATTGGATTAAATTGGACTGTAACATACTTATAAATTGAATTAAATTATTTTAAATACAATTTATAATGTATAGATTGGATTAAAATTTTGACTCAATCTAATCAAATGTACAAATGTTTATTGGTAGATCTCCATTGAAAACACACAAAACACATCATTAAAAATCAAATGACTTAAAAAAGGCTTTTATAATCCAATCCACTTTTAACTGTTTGGATAATCTTAACTGTTTGGATTAGATTATCCTGGATTGAATTGAATTATAATATATTTATAGATTGGATTAAATTATTTTAAATATAATTTATAATATATAAATTGAATTAAAATTTTGACTCAATCCAATTTAATACACAAATGTTTATTGTTAGACCTGCATTGAAAACACACAAAACACATCATTAAATATCAAAGGACTTAAAAAAAACTTTACAACATATTTAATAATATTAATTTTTATTTAATTTTAAAAATAAAATTATAAAAAATATTTGATAATATTAACTTTAAATAAGATCCACTTTTTTTTAATTAATATTGAGCATTTTAATTTCTATCACATAATAGTTACGAAATTACAACAATTATATGATTGCAGCATCTCAATATCAAACATATACTTAATTTTGGGTGTTAGAATCTGTCATCTAAATCTAAATTTTCTTCAATAACATACCTTTCTAATACAAATTCTATAAACACAAGCAAACAAAAGCTGTACTTGGTGAAAAATTTTGGTGAGTTTGTATATTCAATTCACGAAACAAATATGTCAAAGATTTCTTATGACAATTACTATAGCAAAGGACACTAAAAAAAATATTTAATAAACCACAATTTAGATTAATTTAAAAAGAATGGAGATATTTAGTTTGAAATTTCAATTGATATAGAAAGGATGAAAATATTTTCATCCCAGTGAATTTGTCATAATATCAAAAATAGCTTTCTCATAATTAACATATATATATTTTATATTTTTTTATTCAATTTAAATAGGGGATCGATTTTTCGGTCTCCTATTTAAATTAGATCGGATCTCGACTAAAATTTTTAAATTTGATTTAATATGATCGGGTATCAATTCAATAAAAAAAAAATTGATATCCGATTTAGTTTCAATTTTAACTATCACATGTTCTATGTTTTTATAGTTCTGAAAAAAAAAAAAAGAGTAAAATAAAATAAACTACCTAACAATAATATAATTATGTTGTATTGTCTGATATATTAATTTGTATAAAAAAATTTAATGGATTTGTATTTTTTAATATTATTATAATAATATTTTATATATTTAAATTTTATTTAACAATAATTATGGTTTAAAAATCATCACACTCCAAATACAAATGTAGCCCCCGACAATAAAATCATAGAAATTTTGATCGACATTTAATAAACGAGGCCCTTAGGTTGAAAGATACAACACTAGTGTCTTTTTTTATGCCATACGGGTGGCATTCATAAGAAATAAAGCATGTGACAAGTTAATCTTGTAGCCAATAAAAACAAAGCAAATGACATAAAACTATTGGTGGAATTGTAAAACAAAAGAAAGAAAAATCATTCATTTCCATGTCTTATACATATGGACGTGTGGTGTGAAACCAAAAAATGAAACAATTCATTTTCTTTTCTTTCTCTTTCACTCATGAACCAATGAAAACGAAGTAAAAACCAAACAAATTATTCATTTGTTTTATGTCATACGGGTGGATTCCAACATAAAAGATAAAATCAATTTTTTTTTATTCGTATAACTTGCTCAATGGATGTATGTCATTGGTTAATTTTTTTTTTTTTGTTGAATCGATACCCGATCATATTAAACCAGATTTAAAAATTTTAGTTGAGATCCGATTTAATTTAAATAGGAGACTAAAAAATCAATCTCTTATGTAAGTCGAATAAAAAAATATAATATATATATATTATTTATATATTATATATATATTTTTAACAATATTTATGGTTTAAAAATCATCACATTCCAAATACAAATTTGTAGCCCCAAACAATAAAATCATAGCAATTTTGATCGACATTTAATAAATGTGGTAGGTAGGTTGAAAGATACAACACTAGTGTCTAGTAATTGTAAAGTGGCTTTCAAGAGGCCCATGGGTGATGTGCATACGGATTTCGATAGCTTTGGCTGCACTGCATTCCTCAATTATGAACTAGGTTTCGTCTTATCAGAAGTTACATTAGGCATCCACCCCATCAGTTATATAAAATCTTATACAAATTCAACGTAAATTAATGTCCTCTATTTTTAAGTTAAATCTCACATAATTAGAAGGTTAAAAACGATGAAAACTTCTTTCCATTCTTTCTATTTCATTTCATTCTTTTCTTATTGAAATATCTCCTGATGTACAGGTGTTAGCGTATTATTATTAGGAGAATTTATTCTTTACATTAACGAATAAAAATTACTTACCGATTAAAGTATCGAAATAATTTAATTTTTATCAATATAAAATATCATTAACTAACTTAATAATATTTTTTATACTATCATCATATATCGGTTATTGTGTGTGATCTCCTGAGTTTATTGTGAAATAGACATGAGACGATACGAACTCATTTGCATCACTTCGATATAACTCATTGCAGTCGAAGTCTCAATGATCATGAGTGACCTCTAGTAAGATGTCATAATCCCTAGAACATATAGAATATAATTCTAAATATACCTATATAGTCATACTTACATGTAGTAAAGTTCCTCTGCTATTAACTCCCGATTGAGTGCAAGTCATGAAGTCATCAAACCTCTAACTCGATTATAGGATCGAAAAATCAATTATAAATGAGATCCACTTATTCGAAAACTTATTTTCAGAAATCGCGCACTCTGACCATAGATTTTTGATCCCGTGTATGACATTTCTGCTTAGGATCTCAAACTCAAATATCTGAGCCAGCAGATTTTATATTGATTATCATCTGTTTTCATACAACGAGAACACATTACCATCTGTTATACTTTTCTATAATACACGTTTAATAACCGCAAGCGCACGGTGTCTAAATTGTAATTTCGAACAAAAGATTGTTAAGTTGTCGAACCCACGAGGAATGCAAATGTTCTAAGTAATTATTGCAATATGAATGACGAGAATATATTAAGGCAATATAAATAAACCCTGTACTAAGCTTAAAGAAAAACTAACAACTAAAATTACTAAATCAATTTAATGACAAATCTGAGAAAA